>JARBWK010000003.1:143728690-143893728 GCA_030556195.1 Anolis apletophallus
CTAAAGTCTGGTTGTTGGACTTTAAACATGTCATGAGCAAAGATGACCCACTGGAAAATATAGCAATGTTTGGTAAGGTAAAAGGCAGAAGGAAAAGAAGAAGACCACATAATAGATTGGTAGAGTCAGAAAGTTAAGGCCCTGTATCCACTAGACCAGAATATTGATGACAGGGTAACTTGGAATCCCTTTGTTCATAGGGTTGGAATAAGTCAAAGTCCTGACTGAGTAGCTTGCTGAAAACATTGACCAATATCTGGGCAAGACATGTGAAAATGGCAAACCCATCTAGAAGGTCAGTAGGAAAGGAATTTAAAAATAACTACCAACATCATAATGTCTTGCCTTTAATTCAAATCTATGGTGTGCAATCACATTTAGAGCACTGTCTACTGTTTTGGTAGCACACTTCAAAAACTGTTTTGCAGAACTGGGCGAGAGTTTGATTTTGTTTTTCGTGTCACTTCCAGTGTGAGAGAATTGGCCGTCTGCAAGGACATTGCCTAGGGGACGCCAGGATGTTTTATCATCCTGTGGGAGGCTCCTCTCATATCCCCACATGAGAAGCTGGAGCTGAGAGATGGGAGCTCACCCCACTTCCCAGATTCGAACCACTGACCTTTCGGTTGGCAGTCCTGCTGGCACAAGGGTTTAACCCATTGTTAAAGTCTTGATGTTGATGATTGAGCACAATATAACAACAAACACATTGCTATAATACACTTAAATGTTTATATTATTATATAAAAATAAAACATCTATAGAATCATATTTTGTGCATATATATGTATTGGGGTATGTGGAATCAAGGGCTTCTTTTAAATCAATGTGAAAACTTACTAGCTTCAAATGCTGATAGAACTCCCTTGAAGGAGCCAATTTCCTTTGCTCTCTTGCATATACAATTGTCTTTGAAAGATGACCTGCTCACATTTAATGCAGCATAAACATACCTTTCCTCATCTATCAAAAGTTGACATGCCTGTGCTTTTACTGGTCTGAAGATACTTTCTTCGTGCAGTACTTTAGACATGTTTTGGCAGGCTCTTCCACACAGAAGGAAGAGTGCTTCTTAATGGACTGCATTAGCATCCTAACCTTATTTGGCATCAAATCCTATTTGACGATTGAGCATCAAGAGAGCAGCCTGACCCAGAAACAATCTGTCATAGTTCTAATGACAATAGTTCAAATAATGATCGAATGGCGCGTGATATATTTTGTGAAAATAACCTGGCAGTCATTAAGACAGATCATTCAATCGCCCAGTAAGTAAAATTTCCCTTTCCACATGGTCATGGCTGAAAAATAATTACTATTTTAAAATAAATGTATACTCTCCTGTTCAATCCAATCGAATGTCCAAATCCAAGAACATTGATTTTAAAAGTTACACACTACAGTTTAAAAACAACAAAATATGATAATAGGTAAAAACACTCATTTAGAAGGTGAATAGATGACTTCCTCTGAAAACACAAAAACAGTGTTACTTTTATGTTACTATGCTGTCCTCTGTCCTCTCGTATGAAGAATGGAAGAGGATTTCTTATCTAATTTCTCTGTGCTCAATTGCTGAAACAGACTATGGTGTAGAAAGCACAAAATAACACAACTGCAGAACCATAATCACTGGTGGTTCCAGAAAGAATTGTTGTCATTGTGTACCTTGTTTGCAATCTAAGACAAACATGTCACAGGGTTTTCTCAAAGAGAGCCTACTTTTGCTTTCCTCTGAGGATGAGAAAGTGTGAATTGGCCAAGATCACCTGGTCAGATCCCATGGCTGAGCAAACATTCAAATCCTGGTCCCCAAAGTCATTGTCCAATACTCAAAGCACTGCACCAAGCACAGTGCCCAGCGTTATTGTGTCTTCACACTTATTCTGTGCCTTTCAATACATTTACTTTGTGCCTAGATTGAAAACATCATTTAGCTGTCACATAGTGATCATTCTTCTAACTCTGTCAGCCAACAATCCTGTAGGTTAGTGATCGGTGTTTTCTCCTGTTGGCGGCTATTGGAAAAAAATTAAGATATATTTAAATACTGCTTTTGAAAACAGTTGGAACTGTCTTCCTTTGGCAGATCATATAATATAAAAAGGAGTAATCCATTCTCGCAGCTCTTTCACATAGCCATATAACCCAGAATATCAAGGTGGAATAACCCACAATATCTGCTTTGAACTGGAATATCTGAGTCCACATATATCCCAGTTCAAAGCAGATAATGTGGGATAGTATTCAGTTGTGTGGAGGGGTCTCATTGCAGTATGTATCCACTATCAACAAGTGTGACTGCATTGGAATACCAGGTTTGTGCAATAGTGAAGTACCGGAGCATCGCAGTATCGGATCAGCATAGAATCGCAGAACCGGAGCATCGCAGTACTGTGATGGTCCAGTACTGCAGTTCTTTGCTGATGTGATACTGCAATGCTTCAGTACTGCGTTTCTCTGCTGATGTCATACTGCAATGCCCCAGTACTGCGCTTCTCTGCTGCTGTGACCCTGCGGTGCTCTGGTACTGCGGTTCTCTGATGATGTGACCCTGCAGTGCTCTGGTACTTCTTTTCTCTGCTGATGTGATCCTGCAGTGCTCCGGTACTTCGGTTCTCTGCTGATGTGATCCTGTAGTGCTACGGTACTTCTTTTCTCTGCTCATGTGATGCTTGGTGCTCCGATACTGCGGTTCTCTGCTGATGTGATCCTGCGGTGCTCCGGTACTTCACTGTTGCACAAACCTGGTATTCCAATGCAGTCACACTTGTTGATAGTGGATACATACTGCATTGAGACTCCTCCACACAGCTGAATAATAATACTCAAACCACTACATCACATGTTACTCAGTCTATTTGTTTGATGTATATGTGGAACATTACAAGAGTAGATCCCAAAGAAGGGGTGTGAAAATTGGGGGAAGGAATGTGTATAATTTGAGATAAACAGATTACACCATATTAGTGACAGAAAACAGCACATACGTTGACTGCTGTTGGAGATTTTAGTTAAAGAGGTCCCTTCCACACAGTCGTATAACCCAGAATATCTTCTTTGAACTGCATTATCTGAGTCCACACTGCAATATCTTCCAGTTCAAAGCAGATAATGTGGGATTTTATTCAAGTGTGTGGAAGGAACCTAAGTCAGAAGAAGACAAGGGCTTGGGGTGCATCTTCACTGCAGAATTAATACAGTTGGACACTGCTTTAACTGCCATGAATCAATGCTATAGAATCAAGGGAGCTGTAATTTTATACGCCTTCTCTGCCAAATAGTGCTGATGCTATGCCAAACTACAACTCCTGTCATTACTTAGCATTGACACATGGCAGTTAAAGTCATATCAAATAGCATTAATTCTACAATGTAAATGCACCCTTGGAAGGGCACCTATGAAACAGGTAGATAAGATCCCCAGTTATAAAAGTATATCATTAAATACCTAAGAAAAAATAATATTTCCAATTTCTGTGTACAACTGTGAAAGCTGAACAGTGAAGAAAAATAACACAAATAAGGTAAATGAATATGAAATGTCATGCTGAAGGAGAATTCTATGGATATCACAAATCACCAAAATAGGAACATAAGAACATAAGAAGAGCCATGCTGAATCGGGCCTCAGCCCATCTAGTCCAGCATTCTGTGTCACACAGTGGCCCACTAGTTGTACACAGGGATCTCTAGCAGAAAGGAGGGCAAAACCCTCACCTGCTCCCGACCCCCACAACCAGTACCCGGGGAAATCCTGCCTGCCTCCATCAACACAGAGGTGGCACTTGGATGTCCATTTCAGTAACTACTGATTCCCTTGGTATCCATGAATCTGTCTAATCCTGCCTTGAAGCTGTCCAGGCTGACCGCTGTCACAACCTCCTCTGGAAGTGAGTTCCATAACCCAATGACCCTCTGGGTGAAGAAATATTTCCCTTTATTAGTCCTAACTTTCCTACCTTGGAGCTTTAGGGAGTGCCCCCTAGTCCTAGTGTTGTGTGACAGAGAAAATATTTTTCTTTATTCACCCTTTCTATCCCATGCATGATTTTATACACTTCGATCAAGTCACCTCTTAAACACCGTCTTTCAAGGCTGAAAAGACCAAGGCGTTGCAACCTGATTTCATAAGGGAGCTGCTCCATCCCTTGGATCATTTTTGTTGCCCTTCTTTGTACCTTTTCCAGTTCCGTTATATCCTTCTTTTTTTTAAAAAAGATTTTTATTGAAACACAAAACAAAAGTACATTTAAAACAATCACTTCAGAATAACACACGAAAGAGAGTGCCGAGACATTTCACAATGTGGCACACTCTGTTAAAGATAGGGGTTCGAGAGGCAGAGGTGGGGGGAAAGCGGAAAAAGTGGGGGGAGCAGAGGTAGAGGGGTACACAGAGGGGCAGGGATTGGAACATCCCCCCGTCCCCGAAAGAAAGGGAAAGAAGAGCTTTGAAAGATTAAGAAAAAGAAGAGAGAAAAAGAAATGTTGACTTCACATCTCAACTCAAATTTTGGCATTAAATCTCAGCATTTTGGCTCAAGAATCCTAGAGGGGTGTGGTCGCTTTACAGTCTTAAACCTTTCAGGCTTATATTTTCTCTTTCTTTGATAAATTTGACAAAAGGCGCCCATGTTTCTTCGTATAAGTTGTTAGGGTTATTACGAAGCAGATGGGTGAGCTTGTCCATTTCTGCAATCTCCATTGCCTTTAGGATCCAGTCTCCTTCTTTTGGAGTGTCCTTTAATTTCCAGAGTCTTGCGTATGTGATCCTGGCTGCAATAATGAGATAAGTGAGGAGTCTATCAATTGCTTTATTTTTTAGTTGTCCCATGATATTTAAGAGATAGAGTTCTGGTTTTTCCCCCCAATTTTTTTGGAAGATTTTCTTTATATTGGAGTGGATCATATTCCAAAAAGTGGTGGCGGCTTTGCACGTCCACCATTGATGGAAGAGTGTCCCCCTTTCTTCTTGGCATTTCCAACATGAGTCAGCATTGTTTTTATAAATTTTAGCCAGCTTTTGCGGCGTGATATACCACCTATAATGCATTTTGTAAACATTCTCTTTTAAACAATACGCGTAATTATACCTTTGTTTTACTCTCCAAACACTCGCCCAATCTTCCCTGGATATATTATGACCCAGATTTGCTGACCATTTTTTCATGTAGTCTTTAATCGGATTTTTTTCATTTTCAGCTTCAAGAAGGAAGTTGTAGATCTTACTAACCGTCTTTTTTTCAGAGTTTAACCACATCCTCTCCCCTTTTCCTATTTGTGTAATCCATCCCACTTTCTTGTCCTCTCTGAATCTATTTACAATTTGGTTATATTGGAACCAATTCAGCTTCCAATGTGCCAATTCTTCTTGACTTTTAAAATAAAGGTAGTCCCCTCCTTTTTTAGAATATCCGCATATGTAGGCCATTTATCTGTTTTTAAAGATTTTATTTGAAAAGCCTCCAGTGGAGAGGTCCATAGGGGGATTTTGGGAGATACTATTTTCTTATATTTATTCCATGTGTTTAGGGCGGCCGCTCTAATTACATGATTTCTGAAATTTGAGTCTTGTTTCACTTTGTTATATATTAGATATCCATGCCACCCAAATTTTTTATTGTTTCCTTCTAAGTTTAGCATTTCCCTATCTGCCAGCAGGGCCCAATTTCTCAGTCCCTCTAGACAGTTTGCCTCATAATATTTGCACAGATTTGGTAGACCGAATCCCCCCTGGTCAATTTTCTCCTGTAAGTCTTTTTGTTTGATTCTAGGTTTCTTTCCTAGCCAGATAAACCGGAAGCCCCCGTTATATCCTTCTTGAGGTGCGGTGACCAGAATTGTACACAGTACTCCAGATGTGGCCTCACCATAGATTTGTAGAGAGGCAATACAACATTTGCCAACCTATTTTCGATTCCCTTCCTGATCATGCCAAGCATAGAATTTGCTTTTTTCACTGCTGCTGCGCACTGGGTTGACATCTTCATTGAGCTGTCCACCAAAACCCCAAGGTCCCTTTCCTGGTTTGTCTCAGAAAGCTTTGATCCCATCAGTTTATAAGTGTATTTGGGGTTCTTTGCCCCGATGTGCATGACTTTACACTTGTTTAGGTTAAAATGCATTTGCCACTTTGTTGCCCATTCACTCAATTTCGAGAGATCTTTCTGGAGCTCTTTACAATCAGTTTCATTTTTAACTACCCTGAACAGTTTAGTGTCATCTGCAAACTTTGCTACCTCACAATTTACTTCTACATCCAGATCATTTATGAATAAATTAAAAAGTAACGGTCCTAAAACTGAACCTTGGGGTACGCCACTTCTCACCTCTTTCCATCCAGAGAAGTGTCCATTTATTACCACCCTTTGTTTCCTACAGTTTAGCCAGGTTCCAATCCAGGACAAGACCTGTCCCCTGATTCCATGGCTGAAGAGCTTATTTAGGAGCCTTTGGTGAGGACTTTGTCAAAAGCCTTTTGAAAGTCAAGGTAAACAATATCGACTGGGTCCCCTTTATCTATGTGTTTATTTACACCCTCAAAGAATTCTATCAAGTTAGTAAGACATGATTTGCCTTTGCAGAAACCATGTTGATTTTCCTTCAGCAATGCCTGAATGAGTTTGAAAATAAATCAAGGATCAGATTAAATACTTGTGAAAAAGTCATGCAGGAAAGTTCTATGGATGCCAAAGATCACTAAAAAGATAAATGAATGAGTTTTAGAGCAAACAAAGTCTGAACTTCCTCTAGAAGCCAAAATGTCTGAACGTGTTCATTTTATTGAACTTATGGGGATAGCTGCTGAACTATTTGATAAAGATCTTCAGAAGCCTCTCTGCAAAATTTCTGCCTATGACGAGTGAAAACTAAATGGAGGATAAAAATGCTGTATCCTGTAAGTGCTGATTCGGGGAACTGATATTAGAGCACTTTCCATGCAATTTTAATGAAAGTATTGATTTGATGTTTCTACCTAGAGACAGTGGTGTCAGATACATTAGGAATACATAAGAGAGACATTATAAAGTCATATGAATGTACAAGTAACACTGCTCGCATTATCTTACCTTGGCCATCACTGCAGGGCGTGGGGAGGGGGAGCCAAACCAACACACATTTCTTGTCTCCTGCTGCTGTAGAAAATTGCTAAGAAAACAATGTATAATTTAATCTATAGTTATATCTAAATTATATCTAAATAAAAAAGGAACTGGAAGCCCACCATTTGCTAAAGAAGGCTTGTTAAGGAATTACAATATGTGAACCAGCCATTAGCTCAGAGCTCTTGATAGCCGATGGTTTGTTACATTGGTCAGAAGACAGCAAGGAGCTTTTCAGTACATGGTAAAACAATCTAACCTGCCTGATGGGATCAGAGAGCATATTTTCAGGAAATTAAATATAAAGCAGAAGTCACAAGGAAGACATTATATTAATATCTGGTAAAATACAGTGATTGCATCTGAGAACACTATGAGATCCATTATTCTTTCTCTACATACTGCTGCAGTCCTGCACATTCTCAGACATACTCCAGCCCCATCTACATTACCATACAATGCAGCTTGAAACTGCATTATATGATCAGTGTAGACCCATATAATGCAATTTAACTGCACTGAACTGCATAATACGCATTGACACTGTGTAGATGGGGCCTCTAAACTGTGCAGCTATGTGTTGGATTAAAACATTATACGCTTTGAAAATTGTACATCAGTGAGATTATCCATTAATTTCTTTTTCAGATTTTTTTTACCGCTCTCTTCAGCTGCAAAATATTCCCATAGCAATTTGTAATAAAATTGTAACTGAAACAAGGAGGAAATAAGACAATGCATGCAACAGGGATAAATTGTTACCCCAGCCTCTGCCTCTCATCTCACTGTAAGATGACACCAAAATCTTCCAAGAAGGAACTTTGTAGGCCACAGGTTCAATTGTGGCTTTCCTGGTAATGTGCTCTCTAAGTTAAATATATGCATTCATATGTGCTGTGTCTTGCAAACGACATGTGTGTTCTGGCCCACTCCTTCCCCAGAACTCACTTCAGAAAATGATTCCAGCCATGAAAGCCTTCGACAATATATTGACTTTAGAAAAGATTAGAATTTTTTTATCACATGTAATGTTATTACTCTTTCAGTAAACATGTTAGAATAAAACAACTATAAAAAAGAGATCTAATGACACCTTCTAAGACCATTTATTTGCCATAAGCTTTTGCAGAACACAACCCACTTCCTCAATTGTTGGTGCATGAAAAACTTGCTAGGGCACCACTCAGATTGTTGAAGTTTATTGAAATGGTTGCCCTGACCTAAAAAGAACCTCTCTAGTCAATACCTACGTAAATAGCACAGCAAAAAACAAAAGGTGTCCAGGTCTCACATGCCTGTCTTTAAATTCCCTTCAAAAGCCATGAAATAATTCCCCATAAATAAAATATTTCACTATCCAAATAACCAGTTTGATGTAGTTGTTTGAGAATTGGACTCAGGGCCTTTCCACACAGCCCTATATCCCAGAATAACAAGGGGAAAATTTCCACATTATCTGATGAACAGATGACCCAGTTCAAAGTAGATAGTGTGGGATTTTCTGCCTTGATATTCCAAGATATAGGGCTATATGGGAAGGCCCTAAGACTGGAGGCTACAGTTAATGACCCGGTTCGTGACTCAGTGGGTCATTAAAACCCACTGAGGGGGGGGAGGGGCAAGTCACACTCTCTGAGCTGAAGAGGAATGTAAAGACAAACCCCGTTGGTCAAACTTCACCAAGAAAACCCAATGGTAAGATTACCTTCAAGGGAACCCATTTTAGTTTTTCAATATTGCCTTGGGGGTCACTATAAGTCAGAGATTACTTGAAAGAAGACAACAAGCTGGAATCTAGTTATCCCATTTGTTTATGATCCTGCCTAAAAACAGCTTGGGAAAACTCAAAGCATGTACAAGACTGTCAAGGTGATCTCATTAAAATACAAGTTGAGCACCCCTTACTTTGAAATCTGAAATGCTCCAAAATCCAAAATTGTCCACATAGCTGGTTGAGCTAGCTTTTGCTTTCATGTGGTTCCATGATCTTTGGACTATGTACATCAGATGCATATACAAATGAATCTCATGTTCAGGCTTGCATCCTATTTTAAAGATAATTTCATTATGTACAGTGTTCCCTCACTTATCACGGATGTTACGTTCCAGAACCACCTGCAATAAATGAAAATCTGTGAAGTAGGGACACTATATTTATTTTAATATTATTTTAATATTTATGTATTATTTTAGTAGTTATACACTTTTAAAGTCTTTATAAATTTAAAATAAATCCTGTTTCTGTTTTACCGAGTACTCCCTCCTCCTCTTCCCCCTGCGTCCCCCCCCCCCCCGGCGGCTTGTGTGGTTGACAAGGTGGGACACATTTGGTCACTCTTTTCCAACCAAATAGCTGCATTTAATTATTAGATGTTATATGAAAAATGTTAAAGACATTTTAATATCTTGAAAATATAATAGAAGTTGCAATATAGTTACTTTTTACAATAATAACCTTTGTTCAGAACAAAAACTAACACAAAATCTACAAACTGACATAAAAAGCAAAAAGACAAACCATATAAACAGCAAAGGACAAGATGGGTCCTCTCACCACTATAGGAGTCTACCCTATACCATGAAGCTGTGGACAAGTCTACATGGGGACCACCAAACACAGCATTGCCCAAACACGAAGGGCGCTGCAGACTACTTCAACCAGAGAAGTCAGCCATAGCAGAGTACCTGATGAACCAACCTGGACACAGCATATTAATTGAGAACACAGAAATGCTGGACTACTCTAACAACCACCATGTCAGACTACACGGAGAAGCCACTGAAATCCACAAGCATGTGGACAACTTCAACTAAAAGGAGGAAACAATTAAAATGAACGACATGTGGCTACCTGTATTTTAAAAAACCCTCTAAAATCAAGACACAATAAATAAAGAGCAAGACTCAAGAAATAAGGGAATTCCAGACAAGAATCAATCAGGAACAGCTAACACCTCCCAACAAAGAGTTCCCCCAGGCAGGAAACTGCGAGGCCATTAAATGCTAATCAAGGTGGCCAATTGCAACATTCACACTTGCCTCAAGAAGACAAGAGTTCTTTCTCCCACCCTGGACATTTCACATATGCACACGCGCACGCGCACATACACACACATATATACACACCTCACTTGCCTAGTTTCCAACAAACTTCACAACCTCTGTGGATGCCTGTCATAGATGTGGGCAAAACATCAGGAGAGAATGCTTCTGGAGCATGGGCATACAGCCCAGAAAACTCACAGCAACCCAGCTTGAATCTCCATTATATATGGTCAGTGTAGTAGACCCATATAATAGAGCTTAACTGTATTATACAAGTCTATACAAACGATCTATAACGGAGATTAGACTGACTGTATTGACCATATATAATGGAGATTAGACTGGCCATACATGATCCATCATGTATGAAAGAGCTTAACTTCATCATATGGGTCTACTGGCCATATATAATGGAGATTACACTGGCCATGCATGATGGAGTTGAGCCATTCATGATGGAGCTTAACTACATCATATGTGTCTACTGACCATCTATAATGGAGATCAGACTGGGCATACATGATGGAGTTGAGCCATATATGATGGAGCTTGACTACATCATATGGGTCTACACTGACCTTATAGAATGGAGATTAGATTGGCCATACATGATGGAGCTTAACTATAACATATGTCTCTGCTGAACATATATTATGGAGATTAGACTGGCCATACATGATGGAGTTTAAGTACATCATATGGGTCTAGTAAGATACAGGTTTTCACCAGACATTAAGTCTAGTTGAGTCTGACTCTGGGAGTGGTGCTCATCTCCATTTCTAAGGTGAAGTGCTTGGGAAAGACACATCCAAGGTCATGTGGTCGGCATGACTGCATGGAGTGTTGTTACCTCATATGGGTCTAATGACCATATATAATGGAGATTAGACGGGACATACATGATGGAGTTGGGCCATATATGATGGAGCTTGACATGATGGGTCTACATCAACCATATGTAATGGAGATTAGATTGGCCATACATGATGGAGTTGGGCCATATATGATGGAGCTTTACTGTATCATATGTGTCTACATTGATCATATACATTGGAGATAAGACTGGCCATACACAATGAAGCTTAACTACATCCTATGGGTCTACTGACCATATACATTGGAGATTAGACTGGCCATACATGATGGAGTTGGGCCATATATGATGGAGCTTTGCTGCATCATATGTGTCTATATTGGCCATATATAGTGGAGATTAGGCTGGTCATACATGATGGAGCTTAACTGCACCATATGTGTACATTGACCATATATAGTGGAGATTAGGCTGGCCATACGTGATGGAGTTTAACTGCATCATATGTTTCTACATTGACCATATGTAGTGGAAATTAGACTGGTCATACATGATGGAGCTTAACTACATCATATGGGTCTAGAAAGGTAAAGGTTTTTCCCAGGCATTGAGTCTGACTCTGGGGGTGGTGCTCACCTCCATTTCTAAGGTGAAGTGCTTGGGAAAGATACCTCCAAGGTCATGTGGCCGGCATGACTGCATGGAGTGCTGTTACCTCATATGGGTCTACTGACCATATATAATGGAGATCAGACTGGCCATACATGATGGAGTTGATCTGCATTCGATGGGTCTACAGTTTCATTGCATTTTACGGCCGCCCAGATCCAGCCCTCCTCCTCCCCCCTCTTCTCGGTTGGTGAGCGCTCTTCTTCCTGTGCGGTTACTTGCCCGCAAGTCAAGCGAGGTTGCGAAAGGGGGTGTGTGTCTTTTTCTGCCGGAGAGAGGAGAGGGGAGGGGAGGAAATCAATGAAGGGAGCCGGCTGCAGGCAAGGAGGCAGAGAGAGAAAGAATTGGCGCGGGCAGAGTGCTGCCTGCCTGCCTGCCCCAAACTTTGCCTTCCTTTCTCTTCTGCTGCCTGTCTTTGGACACAGGCTCCTTGAAGGGGGGAAGAAGCCCTTGGCGCCCCCCTCTCTGCCTGGTTGCCCACGGGAGGGGATGGGCGACCCCAAGGCTTGTGCCCCGGCCGAAGCGCCTAGTTCTCCCGCTGCGCCCCGTTGGTGGCTGCTCCCCGCCGAGCCGGGCCCCCGCGGCCGCACCCAGAGCGACCTCTCCCCGCTCTGCGCCCTCAGGAAGGGCCACCTCCTCCGCGCCCCGCTCTCCGGCTCAGGTAAGGCACGCCAAAGGCAAGTGGCCCCTGCCCTGGCTGGCAGCCCTTCTCGGAAAAGCTTCCATCCTCATTGTGACCCGGGCAGGCAGGGACTCCTTTGCTTTTGGGTGGCTCGAAATTCGCCGACCTTGCTTCCTGTACGACATGTATACTATGTACCAGGGACCAGGGTTGAATGAAAAGTAATGCCTCCACCTTCGTAACTCCTCAACAGATGGCAGTACTGCTATGCGGCAGGTACTGGCTTGTTCAGTAGACTCTCCTCTACAGTTCCATTTTGACAGGAAGCCATAGCATTGAATGGTTGTGTTGTTAAAGTGCGAAGTAAGGAACCCTGCGCGGACGGCCAGTCAATGCGATTTAAGCAATGTGCAATCATTGAATTCTTGACAGCAGGAGTATAGTGTCTAGATCCAGGGAAGTCATGCTGCCCCTTGGTTAGACCACACCTGGAAGATTGTGTCCAATTCTGGGCACCACAATTGAGAGATATTGACAAGTTGGAATGTGTCCAGAGAAGGGCGACTAAAATGATCAAGGGCCTGGAGAGCAAGCCCTATGAGGAGTGGCTTAAAGAGCTGGGCATGTTTAGCCTGAAGAGGAGAAGGCTGAGAGGAGACATGATAGCCATGTATAAATATGTGAGGGGAGGTCATAGGAAGGAGAGAGCAAGCTTGTTTTCTGCTGCACTGAAGACTAGGACGCGGAACAATGGCTTCAAACTACAAGAAAGGAGATTCCACCTGAACATGAGGGAAAACTTCCTGACTGTGAGAGCCGTTCAACAGTGGAACTTTCTGCTCCAGAATGTGGTGGAGGCTCCTTCTTTGAAATCTTTTAAACAGATGGCTATCTGTCAGGGGTGCTTTGAATGCAACTTTCCTGCTTCTTGCTTTTTTTTTAAATTGTTATTTTATTGAAAAGAAATATTTGAACAGATAATCATTATCCATTGTAAACATGCATTATCATAAACATTTTTCTATATTTCTATTTCCATTCTTTACATATTCATTCATGTTTCTTTTCATATATTATTTTCTCCCATCCTGGTTCTTCGCCGCAATATTTTTATTCCCTGTGGTTGCCATTAACATAAATTCCATGTTGACCTGGATTGTTATCTTGAAAAGTTTCCCCATTTTCCTAGTTATCTTGTCCCAAAAAGTTTTTGCATTTAAACAATCCCACCACATATGTGCATACCAGCCTTTCCCTGCTTTACAGTGCCAACACATTGGACTTAGTCCTGTACCCATGTTTGCTAATTGAGCTGGTGTCCTATACCAGTGCTGTCCAACTTCTACGGGGTCCAGGGCCGGATAAAAGGTCACTGATGACCTAGGGGGCTGATCGGCCCCGCCCCCAGGCCCCGCCCCCAACCCCAGGCCCCGTCCCTCCTAAAACGGCCGAAAAAGGGCAGAAGGCGGCGCCAAGAGCAGCGCGTCACAGGCCTGTGACGCTCTGCTCTTGGCGCCGCCTACTCCCTCCTTTCGGCGCCCCTTCCGCCCCTAGGAAGGGGAGGGGCCGAAAAAGGGCAGAAGGTGGCGCCAAGAGGCAGCGCATCACGCCAGGCCTGTGACGCTGCTCTTGGCGCCGCCTTCTGCCCTTTTCGGCGGCTCCCGCCCTAGGTAGGGGGGGCGGAGGAGGAGTAGGCGGCGCCAAGAGCAGAGCGTCACAGGCCTGGCGTGACGCACTGCTCTTGGCGCCGCCTACTCCTCCTTTCGGCGCCCCCCGCCCTAGGAAGGGAGGGGGCGCGAAAAGGAGGAGTAGGCGGTGCCAGGAGCAGCGCGTCACGCCAGGCCTGTGACGCGCTGCTCTTGCGCCGCCTACTCCTCCTTTTCGGCACCCCCTCCCTACCTAGGGCGGGGAGCGCTTGAAAAAGGGCAGAAGGCGGCGCTAGTGGCAGCGCGTCACGCCAGGCCTGTGACGCGCTGCTGTTGGCCCCGCCTTCTGCCTTTTTCGGCGGCTCCCCGCCCTAGGTAGGAAGGGGGGCACCGAAAAGGAGGAGGAGCTAGCTCTCTCCTCCTCCCTGCCCCGCCCCCCCCCCCGGCCCCTGGCCGCCATTTTAAAAAAAAAAATTGATTTTTTTCAAATTTAAAAATGGCGGCTGAGGGCATAGGTGGGGCCGTGTCCAACAGGCTACGGGGCCGGATCCAGCCCCGGGGCCGCCAGTTGGACAGCCCTGTCCTATACCATTTCCAGAGAAATTTCCTTTCTAATTCTTTATATTTTTCCATTTTAATTTTGTTTACCCCCTTCTTTAATTCCTCAATAATTTGTTTTGTGAGTATCCACTTTCCTGCTTCTTGCAGGGGGTTGGACTGGATGGCCCATGAGGTCTCTTCCAATTCTATGATTCTAGAAGGTGTCACCCCAAAGGAGATTCATCATAGAATGCAAGCTGTTTATGGTGATTGTGTTGATGTGAGTACTGTGCGCCATTGGGCGAGTAAGTTTAAAGATGTTGAAGTAGGAACATCTGACTTGCGTGACAAAGAGTTGGACGTCCTGTGTCAGCAACCACCCAGTTTCACAAGCAAAAGGTTGACAGATTGATTTAGGACGATTGTCGTATCACTTAGAGAGAAATTTCAAGTAAGTTAAAGAGCACATTCTAAGGATTATTTCTGGATGGGAATATTAAAATATTCCCATCCAAACCCAAGTAACAGAGGTGGAGGCATTACTTTTCATTCAACCTGAGATGTATCAGGTACCTATGAAACATAAATATATTTCCCATCTCTTTGATGGACATGCCAATATTCCAAACTCTGGGTTTCAGATAAGGGAGACTCAACCTGTACCTTTCTTTCTGTTCTTCTTCCCTGGTTCTGCCTTTGGCAGGCAGAAACCCAACAGATGACATTTCGCTCAGCCTCCTCTCTTGAGTGAAAGGCTTTTTCCTTTGAAAATGTTGATTTATTGTGCGTGTGTGTGTCAGGAGTGACTTGAGAAACTGCATGTCGCTTCTGTTGAAAATCAACAGCTTCTAGTGTGAGAGAATTGGCAATCTGCATTGACATTGCCCATTGTTTTGATGTTTTACCATCCTTGTGGGAGGCTTCTCTTATGTCCCCACATGGGGAGCTGGAGCTGACAGATGGGAGCTCATCCACACTCCCCACTCTGACCTGTCGGCAGGGCTGTAGCCAGGATTTTGATTTGGGGGGGGGGGCTGAGTTTGATTCGGGGGAGCTGAATCTGAGTGAGAGAGGGTCTACCCTAGCAAACCTTTTGTATTGTTATCCCAATACCCCCATGCATATGGGATATACTGAGCATGGTGATCAGATCATGATATAAATACACATAGCAGTTTAAATAATGTATCAGTAAGGCCTTATCGAGGACCACCCTGAGAATTTCAGGGGGCGGGCTGAAGCCCCCAAGCCCCCCTCCCCCGCTACATGCCTGCCTATCGGTCTTCAGTCCTGCCGGCAGAAGCATTTAACCCATTGCGCCACCAAGAGCTCTGAAGATCATAGAATCCTAGAGTTGGAAGAGACCTCATGGGCAATCCAGTCCAACCCCCTACCAAGAAGCAGGAAAATTGCATTCAAAACACCCCCAATTGCATTAATGTTGATGAAGGATCTAGGAAACATCCTAGGGACAATCCAGGGCCCTTCCACACAGCCATATAATTCAGAATATCAAAACAGAAAATCCCACAACATCTGCTTTGAAGTGGGTTATCGGAGTCCATCCACACTGCCATACATCCCAGTTCAAAGCAGTGTGATTGTATTCAGCTGTGTGGAAGGGGCCACAGATGTCAGGATTTGAAAATGGGGTCAACTGATCATGATTGGTTTTCTGAAAAGCAGCTGTGGCCTTACGCTGTATTTTAGGCTTGCTATTGGGAGCCAGGCAGGGATGGATATGTATTGAGTGAAACTTTAGTAAAGTTGTGAGGGGTTTTATTGTTGCATGAAGCTGACATGAACACATACTTCCTGGTTCACATTCTGTGGCTTTCAGTGTCGAGAGGCACTACTTCACTTTTTAGTGGAGATGCTGGGAAGGGAGTGAACTTCACGTGTTTAACTTCTGCATGTTGCACATTAGATACAAAGCGGTAAGCCTAATGGATCATTTTTGTGGTTTCTAACACTAATGCTGGCCCTGGTTATTCACAATGAAGGCAGTTCCATTGAATTCTTAAAGGTGAATTGATGATGTGTGTGAAGTGAGAGAGTCTTGACTGTTCCAGCTCGCATTGAGAACAAAGGTCATATCTTGCGTGAATGTTAATCTCAATCCTTTGGTAGAGCAGTGTTCACTCATGTGAATATGAGCTTCTAACTACTAAAAAATCTATCTTCTTTGTTATAAAAATGGTAACCATTCTATTGTCTTCATAAGTGTGATAAGAGTGACCATTTTTTTCTGTGTCAGGAGTGATTTGAAAAACCGCAAGTTATTTTTGGTGTGAGAGAATTGGTCATCTGCAAGGACGTTGCCCAGGGGATGCCCAGATGTTTTACCATCCTGTGGGAGACTTCAAATCTTGTATTGTCCCCCCCCATTAATGCCGCATGGGGAAGCTGTACCAGTAAGGCTAACCGATCAGGGGGAAGCTCATCCCGCTACATGCCTAGATTTGAACCGCTAGATTTGACTTTTGGTCAGCAGTCCTGCATCACCAAGGGCTCCATAGCTACCAATTAGCAGCTTTAATTGGCCAGTAAACACTGGAGCTTGTCCTTAGACAGAACGTTCTGACTTTATCTTTATTTAAGTGCAAATGATTTTTGCCAACAGTATGCCAACAGCTACAGACAGGAGAAAAGTTGTAGTAGATAGACATGGTGTTCTTCATCCAGCCATAGAACCATCAGTGTGCACCTGATAGAACATGAAAAGACCGTTAATAAATTATATCATAAAAAATGAAATGTTTGTGCACATAGACAATATGGGATATATTCTAGAGATTCTTCAGGTTGTCTGTGTGATTTGCAGCCTTGCTCATATGTGAAAATGCATGTTTCCCAGGTGTACCATTTAGAATACAGTGTTCCCTCACTTATTGCTGGGGTTAGGTTCCAGGACCTCCCGCAATAAGTGAAAAACCGTGATGTAGGGATGCTCTATTTATTTTAATATTGATACATTATTTTGGCAGTTATACACTATTTTAAGTTTTTATACACTTAAAATAAAGTGAAGGAAAGAAAGGAAGGAAAGGCCCTTCAAGGCTGGAGGGAGGGAGGGGGGACTGAGGAGGGAAAGTGCTTTGGAGAGCAGCGGCAGCAAAGTCTTTTGTTCATAAGAACAAGCATGTCTTATTTATCAAGCACTGATATAAAAGGTTAGAAGATAGAGGCTAAATGTATAGTTTTGAAAAAGTTTTCAAACTGGAATGATGAATACAGAGAGTGGTAGTTGAAAGGCAATAGGTTAGAGTCACATTTTATCAGATTCACAGTACTGAGGGAGGAATGCTAGCCTGTTTTCTTGGTCTCAATTAAATGTTTCCCCGAACCTGCTTTGCCATGCAGAAGAAAACAACATACAATCACTTTGGAAAGATGGGAATGGTCGTTTCTGATATCTTGGGGGGTCAGTCTCCTGTACCTCCACTATTAATGCTTTCTTAAAGGGCACCCCAACCATAGATCTCCCACATTATAGAACTATGCCCTAGAGATGAGCTTCTGCATAAGCTGAATTCAATAAATAGGGATATTAGTTTGAGAAAGAACAGGTTGTACAGTGTTACTGTAGTGTCTAAAAGCTTTTTGAATACTGGGTGAGGAGATGTGTTGTTATTTCCAGGTTTGTCAATTTATATCTCAACTGCTCGGAGGACGTGCATTGTTCCAAGGCCCAGACAATTCTATATAGGGAATACACTTTGTACTCAACATGTTTCAGGACTTTAATGAATTTGCATATTGTTCATAGCCTGATTATATTGTTTATAGCCTGATCCAGGAACACAGAAGTATTTCAGAATTACAGAGCAACTTTATGATGCTTTTATTTTAATGTATTTTGTTTTATGGATTGTTTGTTTGCTTGTATGTTTTGTGGACTTCCTGTCCCATATGTAAGCTGCACAGAGTCCCTTTGGGGAAGATGGTGGTGGAGTATAAGAATAATTTTAATATTATTATTATTATTAACTTGTGTTTCACAAAAGACTCAAGAGGGCTTTAAATTAATCCAGATATGAAAATTAACAATTGTACATTGGTATCTTTAAATACCAATGTACAATATTTAAAGATGTAGTCAGAAATTATACGCAACTAGTATTTATTTATTTATTTATATTTATAGAATGTATATCCTGCCCTTCAAAAAGACCCCTCGAGTGGCTTACTAATTACCAGTATTCGTTTCTTGTCCTTGAGTTTACAATCAGGGCTGGATTAACCGGTGAGAGAAATAAACACAGGCTTCAGGAGAAGGGGGCACTATGGAAATTTTCCATTGACAGATTTACCAAATGAGCAACTGAATGAAGTTCCTACAATGAAAGACTTCCCAGGTTCCCCGTTCTTAATGTGTTTAAGGATTTTAAAAAATTAAGTGATATGCTCCTCAAAACTTTTTTCATTGTATTACCTTAGTTTCTTTTGTGCAAATTTGGGATTGAGGAATTTATTTTCAGTTTCAAATTTCTAAAGGAAATATTTTTCCAATTCCATCTGGTCATTTCAAGAGGTTGTTTATTTTCTCTTCTCGTCCTATATCTTTTTTGTATTGTGCCTTTTAAGAGTAAACATGTATATAGAAAATTATCAATAAACAATATATTTTTAAAAGAGTAAACATGTGAGCAGAAATTGCCTAGCTTTTAATTTTCTGCTACCCCGACTCCTTATTTCGGTATTCCAACTTTTATTCTTTGCTGTTATCATGAACACTAAGGAGTAGAACAGTTTCAGAGGTAACTTATTAATTTTAATTACTTTTGTAGATTACATTTCACAATTCAAAACTTGAATTATAACATAAATGCTTTTTTTCTGGTGTCATTCCTTGAAATTATATTACATTTTCACATTTTCCTGTGAATGCAGAGAACAAGAGCAGTACTTCCACTGAGAGATTGTTCCCTATTCATGCTTAGCTGTTCTCTCCAGAATTTTCACTTTGTGGTGGGCGTACATGAATCAGAGAGTTGGAAGATACCACAAGGGCATCCAGTTCAACCCCCTGTCAAGCAACAGGAAGTGAAAGAAATCAGCCCACTCCTGAAAGAGTTGTCGTGGGGAAAAGGTGCCTCCACTCAAGTTTTAACACCAATCCTTGTTTCCACAACAGGCTATTTTTTTTCAAAATCCAATTATTACAGGGACAGGAGGTGAGGTGAAATCTTCTGACAGCAAAACAAACATCACAGAGGTGTTAACCCTTCCCTATGCTATCCAAAGATGGATGGATGGATGGATGGATGGATGGATAGATAGATAGATAGATAGATAGGGCTGGAGTTACATTTAAAAATGTTCCTGTTCTGGCTTACATACAAATTCAACTTAAGAACAAACCTACAGAACCTATCTTCATAACTTCGTAGAAGTGGAAAATAACATATGGAGAAGGAGAAAGAATGGACAACATGATGGGCAAACAGATGTGGCTCAGAGTGGATGGACAGAATGAAGAATGAAGGAGAGGATGCATTACACCAAATAAGAACAGTGAGGGCCCTTCCACACAGCCCCATATCCCAGAATATCAAGGCAGAAAATCCCACAATATCTGCTTTGAACTGGCTTATCTGAGTCCACACTCAGATAATGTGGGATTTTCTGTGTTGATATTCTGGGATAGAGGGCTGTAAGGAAGGGCCCTGAGTTGTCAAATCATAAAGAACACTTGTGGATAAGCTGACATCCTACTGTGTATATGATGATCAAGATTGACCAGACAGAACTAAGCTTCTTTTCAATGTTTTTCTTAATTTTATCAATGGCAGTGGGGAGTTTCCATTTCATCCACAGTGACATTTGAATCTATGGAATGATACTTTAGTTGAATGGTGAATTTTGTTATTTTCTCAGGCTATGAAGCTATGGACCAAATATTTTATATAAACTCTTTATATAAAATAATTTGGTTTTTTTTTCTTTTGTGGGCAATAATATTCAATGCCTGGTGAGTTTCTTGTTTGTTCTATTAAAAATAGCTACATTGTGTCCATATGTCATATTGTTAAAGACTTAATCAAATGAAAAATGAAAAATAAATAAAGGCATACATGATACTGCAAGTATTCCATGTAGAACTTAAAATACACTTGAGGCAAAAACCTTGAATGAAAAAGAAATATTTATTTATTGTGTTCTAGATACCTTTTGTAGTTTATGATCTACCATCTGGTATTTTGTTACAGGAACCGAATGCTAGCTGTTTACATTGGTGCTTTTGCTGATGAGTAAAGCGTAGCTCTATAACTGTCATTTCGCATATCCTGCTGAAATGATGTGGTTTCTAAAGATGCCACCTACTAAAGTGCTGTGGCCGCTTCAAAATAATAATTTAATAACATTACTGAATTACATGAATCAGAATGTAATCTTGTTTACAATACTGTTTCTCATTCTGCCAAAAGATGCAAATGTGTGCATCACTGGTTATAATAATTTAATATTTCTTTTTATTATTGAAAAAATAACCCCATGAAATATGAGTTCTTTGTCATTGTATACCACATGTATATGAAGGTCTGGTATAATTTTATGACTTATTTATATTTGACTTCATTTAAGGACCTCATCACATTGGAGATTTTTAACATTCTATGATACTGTTAGGACGGAGGCTGTCGGATGCCATCAGATGATGCACAGCCACTTCTAGTGGGGCTCCATCCTTCCAGCATCCTGGCAGCATGCTATGACGCTTCCTGGGGAACACAGAAGCCTTTCCATGTTCTCATAGGAAAGAATGGGGCAAGCACAGGGGAAGCTAGACAGTGACACTTTGCCCCGTGGGATGGATAAGGGGATGATATGGGTGATGCAGGGCACAGGGCAACAAGTTCCCACGCTGCATGGCGATTCCCCCTGCTATCGCCCACAAATTGGACCTCAGTATGGTGAAGTTCTTGGACTATGCATGTCTTTCTAAAAGTTCTTTTCTACATATATTTTGGTCTATAGAACGGCTGTAATGTCACAGAATATTTATCAGAATTTTAAACTTTCCTTTCGTTGAAGAAAATGAACATTTCTGGAATGATAATAGTGTTAAATTTTTCCCCCAAAAAAGAAGAGAAACAAATATAGGCAGGTAGACAAAGGGGCAGCGAAGAAGAAAGGGGCCATAAGAACTCAATGAGACAGAGACACTGTAAAGAAAACAAACTGAAAATGTTGTAAATTCCTAGTGATTTCAAGTTAAATTAAACACGTACATTTAAGCCATGTATCAAAAACAACTTGATATGTTTCTGCTGGTATGACATCACCTAGAACAGTGTTTCCCAACCAGTGTTTCCCAACCAGTGTGCCGAGGCACACTAGTATGCCGTGAGCGATCATCAGGTGTGCCGTGGGAAATTGGAACCTCCAATACCCTTTCTTCCCCCTCCTGCCGAATACTTTTTCTTCTCTTTTTGGGCTCCCTTCTTCCCAGCCTCGCTCTGCTCGCTTTGCCTTGCTTTTCTCTGGGGTGAGTCTGCGCAGTACCACCGGCACGGGCCACGTCTTCCTCCCTCCCCCCTCCCCTCCTGAACACGCTCATGCTGCCCCCTCGGATCAAAATGGCGGCAGAAGCGGCAGTGTAGAAGAAAAAGTAAGTGTTCGGGAGGAGGGGGAAGAAAGGGCACAAAGGGGAAGGGGGAGGAAGAGGTCTCTGTCGAAAGCTGGCATGGGCAAACTTGGACCTTCCAGGTGTTTTGGACTCCAACTCCCACCATTCCTAGCAGCCTCAGGCCTTTTTCCTTTCCCCCCTCAGCCACTTAAGCAGTAAAGGGCCTCAGGCTGTTAGGAATGGTGGGAATTGAAGTCCAAAGTACCCAGAGGGCCGAAGTTTTCCCATGCCTGTTTTAGGGACCTTAAAGTGGTGAGCCTTCTCCAACATTGTGATTCTGGATAGAAAACAAACAACAACATAACATAACATTGTTTGAGTCCACAGTGCTCTCTGGGTGTAGGTGAACTACAACTTCCAAACTCAAGGTCCATTCCCAAGCAAACCTTTTCAGTACTTTCTGTTGGTAATGAGAATTCAATATGCCAAGTTTGGTTCAATTCCATTGTTGCAAAAGTTCACGATGCTCTTTGACTGTATGTTAACTATAAATCTCAGAAACTGTAACTACCAAATGTCAAGGTCTAACTTCCCCAAACTTCATCTGTGTTCACATTTGGGCGCAAATTGAGTATTCAGGCCAAGTTTGGTCCTAATCCAACATTGTTTTAGTCCACAGTGCTCTCTGGATATAGGTGAACTACAACTCCAAAACTCAAGGTCAATGCCCACCAAACTCTTATAGCATTTTCTCTTGGTTATGGAAGTTCTGTGTGGGAAGTTTGTGTCTTTCTGCCATTCCTGCCAGGATATCTATGTTGTGTTCATCGAAACAGGCCCCGGTTTCACACTGAGTGTATAAATACATTTTAAAACATATTAACTATATGTATTACTGTGTTAGAGTGTCATTTTGTGTCATTTTGGTTGGTGGTGTGCCCCAGGATTTTGTAAATGTAAAAAGTGTGCCGCGGCTCAAAAAAGGTTGAAAAACACTGACCTAGAACATCAGAATAAGACATAAACAACAAGTGTGATATGTGTGTATGCATGAGTGCCTTCAAGTTGCCAATCAACTTGTGATGACCCCATGAGTTCCATAGGATTTTTTTAAAGACAAGGAGCTTGTTTTGCCAGTTCCTTCCCCTGAAAATAGCCTGTAGCACCTGGTGTTCATAGGCGTTTTCCCATAATTTGAAAATAGTGCTCACTTCTTATTCATGAAACATTTCAACTATTCCTCAACTTTGGGTTTGTGACATCAGTTGGGCCAGTTCCAAACAGAGCTGGCTGCAACGATCTCCCCGCTATACTGCGTTTTCTAGGCTCAGGTGACCTGACCACTCTCTGTTTTGTGGCAATCTTTGAACATGACACAGCTTCTGTCTGTTGGCTACTGGGTGCAGTTATGTTGTTTGGGGGTTTTAATTGTATATGACACTGGTTTCAATTTTTCCATATACATGTAATCAGATACAAACTTTTAAACAGCAAGCCAGTGAATGTGAATGCAGGTAGGAGAAGAGGTGATTCCTTATCCTGGCCAACATTGTTGAATGTGAGGGCCAACAGATATTGCATGCTTTGTCTTTTTCTGTTGTTTCAGTTACACATTTTATTACAAGTTGCTGTGGGAATCTTTTATAGTTGAAGAGAGTAGTAATATCTGGAATATAAATAATATTTTTAGGATCTTAGTACAATTTGTTTTATGGATAATCTCAGTGGCCAGAAGTTTAGGGAATTTTTAATGTTATATGCCATAATTTATTGATTTGTTGTATATGGTTTATGTAATGTGCAATTTGACTATTTGGTTTATTATGTTTTTGTTTGAATTTATATGTCATGTAAATTCTGGTTTTAACTATTGTATGCCACTTTGAATCTCACCCATGGGAGAAAAGCAGGAGATATATAATTAAAGACTTACAAAACACATACAAAGCACAGTTTTCATAGTGTATACATGCTCCAATCCAATACATAGCTAACTACACATTTTAGATACCATCTACACAGTGTAGACTCATACAATACAGTTTAGCTACACTGAACCACATTATATGAGTCTACACTGACTGTGTTCTAAAGAAATCATTCTTGGATCCAACTATAATAAATAACTACTGGTCTATTTAAAATCTCCCTTTTCTGGGCAAGGTTCTGGAGTGGGTGGTTGCTTCCCAGCTCCAGGGCTTCATGG
The DNA here is from genome assembly GCA_030556195.1 of Anolis apletophallus. NCBI lineage: Eukaryota > Metazoa > Chordata > Lepidosauria > Squamata > Anolidae > Anolis > Anolis apletophallus. The sequence continues at coordinate 143,752,911 of JARBWK010000003.1, forward strand.
AGGACACTGATTATCTTCATCCTTCGCAGTCTGATTTGAGGCCTGGTCATGGAACGGAGACAGTTTTCATTGCCCTGGTGGATGATCTCCGCAGAGAACTAGACAGGGGGAGTGTGTCCCTGTTGGTTCTCTTGGAATCTCAACAGCTTTCGATACCATTGATCATGGTATCCTTCTGGGTCGGCTCTCCGGAATGGTTCTTGGGGGCACTGCGTTGCAGTGGCTCTGCTCCTTCCTGGAGGATCGGACCCAGATGGTGATACTGGGGGATGCCTGCTCAGACCCCTGGCCATTGACCTGTGGGGCCCTGCAAGGTTACATTCTTTCCCCATGCTCATCAACATCTACATGAAACCACTGGGTGAGATCATCTGGAGTTATGGAGTTGGGTGCCATCTCTACACAGATGACACAATTTTCACCGAATTCTAGGGAAACTCATTGGATCCTAAACCAGTGCCTGATAGCTATGATGGACTGGATGAGGGCCAACAAGCTGAGACTTAATCCAGACAAGACAGAGGTCCTCCTGTCAGTCACAAGGCTGACCGGGGTATAGGGTGTCAACTCGTGCTCGACAGGGTTACACTCCCCCTGAGAACACAGGTCCACAGTCTAGGGGTCCTCCTAGACTCAGCGCTGACATTTGAGGCTCAGGTGTTGATGATGGCCAGGAGGGCCTTCACACAGTTAAAACTTATGCACCAGCTGTGACCGTACCTCTAAAAGACTGACTTGGTCATGGTGGTCCATGCCTTAGTTATATCCAGAATAGACTACTGCAGTGGTTCTCAACCTGTGGGTCCCCAGATGTTTTGGCTTTCAACTCCCAGAAATCCTAATAGCTGATAAACTGTCTGGGATTTCTGGGAGTTGTAGACCAAAATAATTGGGGACCCACAGGTTGAGAACTACTGGACTACTGTAATGCACTCTATGTGGGACTGCCTTTGAAGACAGTTTTGAAACTGCAGCTAGTGCAAAGGTCAGCTGCCAGATTACTAACTGGAGCTAGCTACAGGAAACATACCATGCCCTTGCTGAAGCAATTCCATTGGCTTCCGACAAGTTTTCAGGCTCAATTTAAGGTGCAGGTTATTAGCTATAAAGTCCTATATGCTTCAGGTCCAACCTATCTTCGAGACTGCATCTCTTTCTACAAACTGGCACAGGCTCTGAGATCGACAAAGAAGACCCTTCTCTCGGTCCCAGAGAGAATTGGTGGGGGACAAGAGAGGGGGCCTCTTCTATGATGGCCATCTGGCTCTGGAATACCCTCCCAAAAGAGAGTAGATTAGCCCCCACCCTTCAATCCTTCAGTTCCAACCTAAAAACATGGATGTACTGACCTTGAGTAGGATGAATGGGCCCATATGATACTGACACTTGGCACCTGAGAATTGATGGCAGTTAATGTATTGTCAAAGGCTTTAATGGCCGGAATCACTAGGTTGTTGTAGGTTTCCGGGCTGTATGGCCATGTTCTAGAAGCATTCTTTCCTGATGTTTCACCTGCATCTGTGGCAAACACCCTCAGAAGTTGTGAGGATGCTTTGTGAGCCACCCCGAGTCCCGTTTGGGGAGATGGTGGCAGGATATAAATACATTTTTATTATTAATAATAATATTATATAATCCAGTTTCAAACTGCATTATATGGTAGTGTATATGTGGCTGGAATATGTCTGAGAATGTGGAGGACAGAAGGCAGTATGTAGAGAAGGGATAGTGGAGCTAATAATGTTATCAGATGCAATCACTGTATCTTACCAGATATTAATACAGTGTCTTCCTTGTGACTTCTAGAATAGGGCCTTATGTTTAATTTCCTGAAAATATGCTCTCTGATCCTATCAGGCAAATTGGATTGTTTAACCATGTACTGAAAAGGGCCTTGTTATGTCTCACGGTCAGCAAAAGAAACCATTAGATATTAAGAGGTAATGGAAGCTTTACTTATCCTCATTCTTCACCAAGCCTTCTGTAGCATAGAGTAGATTTCCAGTTTCTTTTTTATTAAGATATAGTATCTAATTAGTAGGCATGAGAAAAAAGTTATGAAAATGATTCGTTTCGTAAGAAATTCGTAAGAAATGCTACTTTCGAGTATTTCCGCACCTGGAACGCCAACCAGGAAGTGGACTTTCTTTTTCGAACTCCGGGGGCCAGGATTTTCTTAAGTGTCGTTATTAGGTCGTAAGGGGGGGCATAAGGGGGGGCACCCTCCTTCTCTCTCACCACCCTCCCGCCTCCCTTGCCAATAAGTATTATGGCAAGGCAAGCCCTAAACTCGCTCCTTCTTTCGGCTGGAAGGAAGCCTGGAAAAATGTAAACAGAGAGGATTACTCAGAAGTAAATCTGCAAAGGAGGGCACTTTGGATGAAGGGCCCTCCTTTGTGGATTTACTTCTGAGTAAACTCTCTGTTTACATTTTTCCAGGCTTCCTGCCTCTCCTGCCCTGCCAGGATCTAAAGCATCAAAGAGTATTGGGGTGAGAAACCAACCTAATGTATAATAGAATGAATGCTACTGTAAGTGCCTAATATTATAAGTAATCCAACTGGTCATACCTACATTCCATGCACATGCAATAATACAGCAGTAATAACAATAACAAGAGGTAAAATTCAAACCAAAGTATTCTGACTGGTCTCTCCTCATGCGGTGCAAACGGGCTCTTCTCTTATTAGCCCGGGAAATAGCCGGGGGAAAAGCCAGCGTTTGCTGCTTGGGAGCACACACATACATATTCTTGGGAGGGGATTTGCTACAGAATCCCGGGCTCATAGAGAAGATTTGGCAGCAAATCCCCCCAAAGAATATGTATGTGTGTGCACCCAAGCAGAAAACGCTGGCTTTTCCCAGGCTAATTTCCCGGGCTCACAGAGAAGAGCCCGTTTGCACCGCATGAGGCAGGGACCAGTCAGAATACTCGGTTTGAATTTTACCTCTTCTTATACCCATTGTTATTACTGCTGTATTATTGCATGTGCATGGAATGTAGGTATATGACCAGCCTGGGCAAACTTGGGCCCTCACTCCCTCGGGATCGGGGTGAGAGAGAGGCAGCGAGGAGCGAGGGGGGGGGGCTCCTCCTCCTTTTCTTTTGCTGCTTCCAAGAATAGAATACCCACTCCCTCCCTCCCTCCTTCCCTCCCTCCTTCCTATTTGGAGAGTCCCATCTAGAATTCAGTGTGATTTATTCAAGTTTTGGCCTACAACTCCCAGAAATCCCAGCCAATTTACCAGCTGTTAGGATTTCTGGGAGTTGTAGGCCAAAACCATCTGGAATGCGCATGCTCTGGCATACGAACTACTAACAAATTTCGTTAGTAATTAAGTTACATTTTAGAAATTTTTGGATTTTTTTTTGTAAGTCTTCCTATTACTAATAAAAAAAATCCCCCCCCCCCCCATTAGATTTTTGATTTGCTATTTTTGGGTTCTAAACCATGCCTACTAATTAGGTTATGCACTGGGTTTTTAAAGCATTTTTTCCATGGCTCAATAACGAGAATTACTGTCAAACTACAGTAATTCTAGTGCGTAGATACACGCTTGGTCTTTTTCTAATGTCTTAGCTACTAATTTCTTGGTCTCCATTATGAATAATGATTGACAGGGCCGTAGCCAGGATTTTGGTTTTCGGGGGGGGGGGGGCTGAGACTGGGTGGAAGAAGGTCTACCCTAGCAAACCTTTTGTATTGTTATCCCAATAACCCCATTAATGTGGGATATAATGAGCATGGTGATCAGATCATGATATGAATAAACATAACAGTTTAAATAATGTACCAGTAAGGCCTTTTCGCAGACCACCCTGAGAATTTCAGGGGGGGCTGAAGCCCCCTTAGCGCCGCCCCCCCCCCCCGGCTACATGCCTGATGATTGAGCTAAGATGTGTAAAATCTTGAATATTTCAATCACTAATGCCTTGTACAAAGTTCCAGTTCAAGTTGTGTCTCAATTTATTCTTTTCCTCCTTTGTATAGAGTCAGTTGTCTAATTGTAGCCCAAAGTGGGGTTTTTTGCATTTCCTGTTTTTTATTCAAATCAAGAAATAATTTAGAGTCTTGTTTTTCTTTTTCGTCTTTAATATCTTTTTGGGAGATTGTACATATATTTCAAAGCATAGAAGAGTTTCGCAGAAATGAAAGTGCACAATGATTTTTGACAGTTGGTTTTGTTTCATTACTGAAATGTCAGAGTGGGTTAAAATGGGGAAAATACTGTGTAGACATCAGCAACAACTTCTTTTTATGCCTAGGGTGGGGTACGTGTGGTCCTTTGGGTGTTGTTGGACTGCAATTTCTATAAATCCTAGCTATGGAGGATGAGAATTTAAATCCAACAGTTTATAGAGGGCCATATCCTTTAAGTTGGTCTGGACCTTTGTGTATGAATACCATCATGCAATAGTTAAGTCACTCAATGACACAGAATTTAGTTGGACTGAATCTATATTTGCCCATGAGATATATATTTCCTGTGTTATATATTCATTTCTGATAGGTGTATCCTTCTTACCCCTCATAATACAAAAGTTTACAGGGTTATGAAATTTGGTGTGAATTTCAGATAACTAATCACTGTGTATATACAAATTAAACATGCTTGTGCTTAATTTTCTGGCATTAAACTCTAGGCATGGAAACCCAAATTCAAAATGGTTGGGGGACTTAGGGTACACAAAATTCCTTGGAATTGTTCTTAATTAAATAGGTGGCTTAGTTTTTTTTAACAGTTTTGTCTTTTCAACTTTTGACCACAAGATTCTGCCTAGACCATTCGATCTAGGATGGGCAACAGGGAAGGGGCCATTCTCTCAGTCTCACCCCCATCTCAAGCTCAGTTGGTGGGAACAAGACAGCGGGCCTTCTCGGCGGCTGCCCCTCAACCCTGGAACTCCCTTCTTTCCAGGGAAGCCAGAATGGCCCCCTCCCTGTTGCCCATCCGGTGGCATGCTAAAAGCTTTTAATTCAGACAGACTTTTAAAGATGGTGCTTAAGATCTAGTCAGGGGGTGCTGTGGTTTTAACTTTGAATATGTTTTGAAGGATTTTAACTGTGATTTTTGTAGTGCTGTTTGTGCTTATTTCTGTCTTAATGGTTGCATATTTATATATATTATAAATTGTATACTAATGCTTTTATGTCAAGTTGCTTTGAGTCCCCTTTGGGGAGAAAAAGTGGGGTATAAATAAATATAGTAGTAAAGCGGTTTTGGTACTTTTCCAACAGAGGTACAGTCAGAGAGTGATGCTGCACACGTGTAGAGATTAGAAAAGGGGGTTTCTGTGCCAAGAATCAAGCAGGCACTGGCTCCGTGAATGTTACACTATGATTGGTGCTTCTAGCCATTGCTGTGATTTGCCAAAGTACACCCCGTGCCTAGCGTAGATAACGTAGGCTCAGATTGGTCTAACAGTACAAGGCGTGAGGTTTGTTTACCTTAGTGCCAAATGGATAAGAACTGCGCATGAGCAGAGGGATTCTGCCCCCTCCGTTGCTGGCAAGGAGTCTGCAGAAGCCAAATGTTGCTAGTTGGGAACATGAGAGTCCCAGCCACTGATAGATGCACTGTGGGAAAGACTACCATAGAAATGTTCATTGTTCTAACAAATAGGAGGGGATTAAGATGTGATGCAAATGAAAATGTTATGTTTTATTGGATTAATGAAATGTTCTGTGACACCAGCCAATGATGTTTGTGAAATGTTTATGAAGAAGGGCGGGCTTTGTGGATGCTGCCATGAGGGATATAAAAGCTTTGTGTTAAGGATGACCGGGGCCCTTGCCCTTTCACAGCACGTTCTGTGGGCAACCCCACCAGCTGGTGTTAATCAATAAATCTTTGACTTCATCAAGAGCAGTAAAGTTGTTGCGTGATTCCTCATCCTTGCGCCCGCACGTCCATGCCGCCGTTTTGGTAAGAGGTAACTTGCCACTTGGAGTTCCATAACTCCCAATTTGCTGCTACAGTAGTAGTAGTAATAAAGATATCTCCTATCAAAAGAAGAACAGTTCCCATATCTGTATCTGGATTAATCTTCACACATTGTTGCATGTGTCTTGATGAGTCATCAGACAGTATATAAAAGGTTTGTGTGTCCTCTTCTGTCTTTACTTGGTACACCGTTATTATGACATTTGCCTAAACATTCCCATTTCCACTGCATTATGTAAGTAAGGTAATAGTCTATTTCCCCACTGTTTATATTTTATTTTTCAGAAACTACATGTTAGGTATGAAAAATTGTGGTCCACAATTTTCAGAAACATCCATCGATAATGGACTTCTTTCTCTTTTAGTATTTCTGATCATGGGATCATATTCAGTTTTTCCATAGGTTTACTGAAGTCAGCTTTCTTAAAGTCTAGACCAGAGCTTTCCAAACATTTCATATTGATGACAGACTTTTCAGACCTGCATCATTTCGCACCACAGTAATTCAGTGTTACTGGCAAACCAGAGGTTAAACCAACCCCTTATAAGAGATATGGACACATACATAAATTGTAATTATGAAATGTATGGGGACACAATAAAGCTCATGAAAATCTTTCATTTGTCTTTTTTAAAAAAAAAACACACACACCACAATTTATTGCTTATTTTACATAGACTCAATTGGTTTCTCGTTATGTTTACGTGGCACAACTACACACTGCAGCCGACACACCATTTGAAAAGCTCTGGTCTAGAGTGTATGTCAGACTAGGCTTGACTTCCCCTTTCTGCTATATCACAAACTTCAGAAGAACTTGATCACTCCAATGTTTCTGCACAGCCAAATAGAGAGAGGTTGTTGTGCAGAGCTGGCCCGCTAGATGGAGTGTTTGTATTGCTGATAGACAAGAAAATTGCATCATGTAATAAATGTTAAGCCTCAAAAGGATGAAGGCTCTGCAGTGAAAATGTCTGTTTCTAATACTGCACGTTAATATGACATGTAAGCAACAAAATGGCTTGGAGCATTTAACACTTCACTCTGATCTTGTGCACTCTTGTTAAGACCCACAGAGCTTAATAGCAACATTACTTCTCAATAAACATGAATTGGATCAAGATTTTCTGATAGCTTATATAGCAACAACGTAAGAACATAAGAACATAAGAACATAAGAAGAGCCATGCTGAATCGGACCTCAGCCCATCTAGTCCAGCATTCTGTATCACACAGTGGCCCACCAGTTGTACACGGGGATCTCGAGCAGAAGGGAGGGCAAAACCCTGACCTGCTCCCGACCCCCCACAACCAGTACCCAGGGAAATCCTGCCTATCCCAACCAACTCCGAGGTGGCACTTGAATGTCCTTTTCAGTAACGTGTAATAGGGTGCATTAAAACAGGTTTTGAGAAACAAGTGATACTTCTATCAAATATGTTAGTTTCATGGAATTTTTCCAGCACATGGGTTTTGCCAAAATTTTGCAACCTGCCTTGTCTAGAGAAGATCTTGTGAGTCAGGGTTCTCATTCTTAAATTTTTGTCTGTCGGTGCAGAAGACTGAAGTATATAACTCTCAAATTAAGTTGGATCCATCATTCACCAGGCCTCTTTTTCTAATTATTCCTAGGTTTACAGATTCAGATTCCCAAAACAGTAGATCCCGTGAAGCGTTCACTTCCATACAACCAGTTGTCTGCTGTGTTTCAAGACTTTGAGAGGAAAGTGAGGTGTCTGGGCAGACCCCTTTGGAAAGTGTATTGTGGATGCTCTAAAGCTCCCTGGGAGCCAGCACCACACAGTAATTCTTATGTATGATCCTTCAAGGCAATGTTTTTACTAAATGCTTTCAGGTTGGCATACTGGTTAGCTCAGTAGAGAGCTGTCTGTGTGTACATGGTATTGATTTTCAACAAAGGATAATAGCCGATCATCAGTACCGTAGTCAGGATTTTGATTCGGGGTGAGTCTGAGTGAGAGAGGATCTACCCTAGCAAACCTTTTGTATCATTATCCCAATACCTCTATGTATGTATTGGTACCACAATGACCACTTTCCACCCCTCTGGGATGTAATACCTCTATGCATATGGGATATATTGAGCATGGTGATCAGATCATGATATTAATAAACATAACAGTTTAAATAATGTACCAGTAAGGCCTTCTTGCGGACCACCCTGAGAATTTCAAGGGGGGGAGGCTAAAGTCTCTCAAGCCCCCCCTCCCCCAGCTACATGCCTACCGATCATGCTAGCATCTGCTGTGGATCTTAGGCAGCTACTAAAATATTGGATGCAGTTGTTGCCCAGGCAAAATCTTCTCAGAAAAAGTCAGCAGGCTACCACAGTAGGAAGAACTACACTAGAAATCAGAACTCTACCATTTTCAAAGAAATAGCTATGTCTGTTGTAGACTAAATAAGATAAAAGGGAGGGGGAATTTGTGTAATTATGCTTAAAAATCTGTAGCTTTAATATCACCCTATCAATGCATATAAGAAAGTAGAGTGATATCTACAATGAGCTTGTACTAAAATACAAGTTTGTTGTATTGCTTGATTCCATTTATCCCCTTTTTCCTTTGTATGTTGATTTATAAAGTATGTTGTCTGCCACCTCCTTGCCCTCATAAGTCCACTGAAAGAAGTCACCAACAAATTTGAGCTCATTTATAATCAGTATGAAGAAAACACCTAACTGTTTCTTGATTCCTTCAACTAGTCCCAGGGAAATGGTGACAACCCCCTGTGGTGACGTGATAATTTTGTTACTGGTTAAATGTAGTTTTATATGTATGTTGTTTTATTGTTAGAATATGGGGTTTAAGTGTTAGACAGACCCTAAAGGGTTAACTGTGATAATGGAGGCAGTTCCCTCCTGGGGGAATGTGTTGCCATGGTGACGGTGGGCGGAGCCAGCCAGGAGGCTAGCTTAGAAAGCTGAGAGAGAGAGTCAGTTGGTGCCTGGCTGTCAAGCCAGAAGGATCTGTTAGATTCTACTCTGAGGAGAGGAGTAGGAATCACGTTGTTGAAACTGCAGGGAAGCAGTTAGTCTTAGGAAAAGACAAAGTTCCAGTGTAGGTTAGGCCTGAGAGGCTGACCTGTAGTTAAGCCTTGGTGCTGCAGAGTTAGAGCTTTCCTGTCAGCAAAGTGAGAGTATAGCTTCAGTTGGGGAATCTGTTTAAGGCTGTGAGAATACAGTCCTGGTGAGCTGAGCTTGCGAGCCAGCTAGTTTTATTGTAAAGCCTGAAGGCTAAATAAGGACAAGTGTCCACAAGGCCAGAGTGCCTATGTATTGGAAGAGTTAGATGCTGATATAGCTGAGGGATAGCGGTAGTTAAGTACTGCAATCTAGTAGATGTCACAACTAGAACATTTGTAACCTTTTAAGTCGTGCCTCCTCGGAAGAGTTATACAAAATATTTAAATCAAGCTTTTGTACCAGAATAAACTGTTGATTGTTATTTCATCTAAAAAACCTCTCTGTGCCATTGATTTCAAAGTCAAGCCTCGGTTTAAAAGTTTATTCCTGTCTCACAAGAACCCTCACAAAGAGCTTTCCTCACAAAAGTGTTCCAGATTAGTTTCTCTCTCATCAAATGGTGGCAGCAGTTTGAAGGCAAATATTTGCATAGTAAAGTAGTAGTGGGATAGGTGGGATAACCTACCCTGTCACGGGTTAAAAGTTGGTATGCGGATAGAGGAGCCTTCACAAATAGCGGCAAAGCGGTGGGATCACCTGCCCTGCCACGTTTCAAAAAGTTGAACAGTAAACCTTACATCTCCACCCCACCACCCCCACCCCCCAGTTAAAGGTTTCTGGAGATGCTTTTGCAATGGTTGAGATCAAAGAAGTGGAGGCTTAATTCTGATAGGACAGAACTAGTACATGTACAAAAACCTGCTGATGTGGTCTGTAAGGCCAGCATTGTAAAGTTTGGGTATTCATCTACAATTTGAGCTACCAAGTGAAACACCTAGCTGTAATGAGCCCTGAAACTGAGCAGTAAGGCAATCAGACAACAAATAATAACTTTGAACAAGGATCAAGCATCAACATTTTATTTTCCTTTTGAGTTACAAAGACAATGACAAAGTGTGCATGAGCAATACCTAATGCATATATGGTAATCCTTATCTGAGATCTATGTGACTAGCACAGAATATCACCCAAACTTGCTTCTTGTTTAACAAAATGTTTTTGGGGTCTAGCACTTTAGTAACCATAAGGTCCAGTTGTTGGCCCAGTTGCAGCATTTCTAGCATAGCAAAATGACAACTCAGCAAACAATCAATGGCATAGTAAGATGTCAGCTATTGTCAAGATGAGATTTATTAGGCACACTGAAACAGATAGCATACAGGAGAACCTTTAATTCTTATTTTACATCAATGCACAGAAGCAACTCTAGTCAATTTGCCATCTGTTCTATTTCTATTTGAAGAGAGTCACCATAGTCCTTGCTTGGTTACATCCAACCTAAACCACTCACTTTTCAAGTTGATTTGGAAGCTTCAGCTGCTAGATATTATAGCTGCCTGTTCGCTTACAGGGCCTAGGCAACTGGTGCCTAGAACACTGATTCTGTATTAGCTGCATTGACTCCCAGTTCGCTTTAGAGACAAAGGTATACTGCAGAAGGAGCCTTTTATCTTTTAGAGTGATTAAAATGTTTTTGACCAAGTTGTATTATGCATATCTTGAAGATGCTACCTAGGGGCCCTTCCAGACAGGCTCAAAACATGGGACCTGTCTCAGTTTTACCTGAGGTGTCCAAATCCCAGAAAACTGTGATTTCCCAATTTCCTCTGGATTAATTGGATACCTGGAAAGATCTGGACCTTAAGCTAAGGTCCAGATCTTTCCAGATGAGGGCTCTTTGGGGGTTGACTCCTGGAATTGCGATCCCGGTTCTTTGGGCTCTAAGAGCCCAAAGCAACAGGATTATGCCCCCACCCTTCCTACAAGTCCCCCATTTCCTCCCAAAACTTACCTGCAAGCAGAGTAGACCCCTCCATAAAGAGGTCCTGGTGCACAAAAATGATACATTAGGAGATGGGGGAGGAGCTCTATCTGGAGGGGCCTGTGGTGCCAGCAAGCCCCTCAAATAAAGTTTTTTGGGGGAGTTGGGGGCCTCTAGTTGACCTGCAAGGGCATGTAGCAACCCCCTCAAGGAAAGCATAGGGTTTGGGTTGGGGGTGGGACTAAATTCCAGGTGGAATTGGGATTTAATATCCCAGTTCCTCCTGGGATTTAGTCATATGTACGAGAGTCCTAGGGTTGCTAATAATTAACAGAGGAGTTGCTCGTGCACTTGCTGGTAAGGATAACAAATATGCATTGTTTCCCATGAAGGCCCAATTTTACAGAATTCTCTACTAGAATTTAAGTGTCCCTTATCCAAAATTTCAAAATCCAAAATACGCCGGATTTGTTCAGATGGGTGGCTGATACTTTTGCTTTCTGATTCTTCAGTGTACACAAATTTTGTTTCAGGCACAACATTTTTTTGTATAAAGTGACCTATAGACTATGTGTACATGAATTTCATGTTTAGATCTGGATCCCATACCCTAGATATTTCACTGTGTATGTATAGGCCAATATGGTACAAGTATTCCAAAATCCAATATTTCTGTTTCTGTTTAAAACACTGTCCACTATGTCAAGCAACTACATATATTTGATATTCCAAAATTTTGATCTTGTAAAATTGGCCTAAGGAGGTTTAACTTGAAAGTTGATCTAGAAATACTTTGGGCATGCATAAAATCTGAAGCACTGTGGACGCAGAATGTAGAACAACACAATCACTTCAGTGATGAAAACATGTTTGAAAAGTGTGTGGGTGTTTCCTGGTAAAATGTCAGAGCTGGTGCCATGACTCAACGAAGTTTCCAGGTGTAACACAACTGAACTATGCTGTCCAGCAGAGATTACTGCTGAAGCCTAGAAGTATGAATTACTAGTGATTTACTTGTAATCAAATGCTGTTTGCAATAACAAAAACACTACTAATTTATATTACATTTGTGAAATAATGAGGGGTGATTTCATTCCTTGATGCTGTCACTCTTATAGAATGTGGGTTGCTTCATTATTTGGGTGTGTTTTGTACCATCAGGCAGCGTGTTCTAACATTCCAATGTTTTTAACCATAGCTAGTCTAGGCACTTTTGAATAACCAGAATGTAAATAGATTTTTAAAATAAAATGTAATTATAATAGTGATCCACTATAGATGGAGGATTGGAATAGTTACTATAACTAGTTACTAGATGTGTGCATTTTTTTTCATTAACCTGCATTAAAACTTAAGAACCTAAACTTACCCAATACTTTTTTGTTTGCATTGTAAATCTCAGAAATCTCTCAAAGTCAGTTTTGTTTTCAGCACAAGGAAGCAAAGCGAATCCAAAAAGGCTGTCTTTCCTCTTTAAATTAACTAGCTGTACCCGGCACGCGTTGCTGTGCCCTTTTTAGGAGATGCGAGAAAGTCCAATCATCCACGGTGTGCCCTCCTCTAAACTGCAGTTGGATGGAGTGTGGGTCATGGGGGGCATGGTGTGGCAAGTTGGGGTTTTTTTGGTCTTGGTTCTGGGCCACAGTGGTCTGTGGGGAATGATGGGTTTTGAAGTACTACAAATCCCATTTTCCATGGTGGTACTTCAAGTCCCATCATGCATGGTCGGGCTCTGTGTGCCAAGGTAGGTTACTGTAAATTCAGGCCATACACAATGTCCCATGAGCTGAGGCCTAGTTAGGAACAGTAAGTTAATGAAGCCTTACTGTCAATTCAGGCCATACACAATGTCCAATGAGCTGAGACCTAGTCGGGAGAATCAAGTTAATGAAGCCTTACTGTCAATTCAGAGCGTAAACAGCTTCCCAGTTAGTGAGGCCTAGTTAGGGAAATCAAGTTAATGAAGTCTTACTGTCAATTTTGAGCGTAAACAGCTTCCCAGTAAGTGAGGCCTAGTTAGGGAAATCAAGTTAATGAAGCCTTACTGTCAATTTTGGGCGTGGTCTGTGATTTTTTGGGGTGTAAATTTTCGTTTGGAAGTGATTTGGGAGTTTGTGTTGTGGATTGGCTCAGGCCTTTTCCTTATTCTGTTGTGGCAGTTTATATTATGGATCGGAATTTTCATGTTGGCTGGCCATTGCAGCAGTTATGCAAATCCGCCCTTATTGGCAGCCAATCATGTTGTTCAGAATGTATAGGCTGGGTGAGTCTTTGGCTGCCCCGGAGGATGCTGGTAAATGTAGTTTTATTTTTACTCGTTGTTTTGGGGGCCTTTTAGGTTTTGGGGGGGAGTTTCTTTGCTACAAATGTACCTTGCTTGAGGCCTATTTCTGTTGGCAAGTATTGTGTTTCTGCGTTGTATGGTTTCTTTGTTTGAGGTATACATCACATGACGTGAGCCCATTTATATAATAAGATGGTCTCTCACCATGCGGAGGGGAAAAGGAGAGAGAAAGCAGAGCTCACTGGGAAAGAAAGCACTGAACTCTGGGAAATGTAGTTTGGGAATGCGAGGAGCCCTATGACAGGGAATGCAAAAGGCCCTGCTCTAAACCACCTTTCCCAGAATTCTGCTCGCATCAGAAAGCCCCAATCAGAAGAGGGGAGAAATTGGTGACCCCCCCCCCCCCCATAGCAGCAGTCAGCCAGTGTTGCAAAGGAGGACTGACTGATACTTCTAGTCAGTGCTGGGAAAGGAAGAAATCCCTAAATGGATGGCTCTTGGGTGTCCCTTCCAACTCAAAAGGGGAAGCATATTAATTAGTTTAGAGGCTGGATTGCCACCTTTCCGGAGAGTTCTGATGGTGCCCTTCTGCCTGAAAGAAGGGATTTGGACTAGATGGCCCTTGGGCCCCCCCTCCAATTGTAAGATTCTATGGAAATGTGGAATTGGTTAATATTGCCTCTGAAAAGTGCTCGGAAACTTCAGCTGGTCCAAAGAGCTGCAGCCAGGTTGCTCACTGGGGCTGGCTGTTGCAGCAGCTCGACTTGCTGCCAGTCCGTTTCCACGTACAATTCAAAATGTTGGTCATGACCTTTAAAGCCCTAGATCCAGGCTACACGGTCGATGCTGGAACTGGTCGACCGTGTAGCCTGGAGAAGGGACCGACCAAGCAGCGTAGCCTGGAGGAGGGAGGAAGCAGGGAGGAGAAGGAGGACAGAGTGCAGAGGGAGGAGTGGTGAGAGAAGGAGTGCCAGCCAGCTACGCCCCTCTCGTTCCCTCCAGAAGAGTTGGGAAAATGGTGCGCATGAGGTCACGCCGCTGTGACGTCATGTGCGCCCATTTTCCCTATTTTCTGGCGGGAACGAGAGGGGCATGGCTGGTTGGTGCTCCTTCTATTGCGGCGCCCCCTCCTTCCATCTGCCCTCCTACTTCTCCCCTCGCCTGCTTCCATTGCTTGCAGGCGAGGGGATTGGGCCTGGGCGGCAAGCCGTTTTGCAGTGCCCCTCATGTGAGGCAAGGAAGGGAGGCTGCGAAGCCCCTGCCTGGGCGAGGAGGCCCTGGAGCGCTTCCTGGCCACCCTCCTTGCTGCCAGCTGGCACGGCATGACTCTGCTTCGCAAGATAAGTGAACTATACATCCCAGCAACTCCAACTCCCAAATGTCTCGGTCTATTTTCCCCAAATTTCCCCAGTGTTCACATTTGGGCATATTGAGGATTCGTGCCAAGTTTGGTCCTGATCCATCATTATTTGAGTCCACAGTGCTCTCTGGATGTAGGAGAACTACAACTCCCAAACTCAAGGTCAGTGCCCACTTTCAGTACTTTCTGTTGGTCTCATGAGAGTTCAGTGTGCCAAGTTTGGTTAAATTCCATCATTGGTGGAGTTCAGGATGCTCTTTGATTGTGAGTTAACTAGAAATCCCAGCAACTACAACTCCCAAATGACAAAATCAATTGCTTCAAACTACAAGAAAGGAGATTCCCCGTGAACATGAGGAAAAACTTCCTAACTGAGAGAGCTGTTCAGCAGTGGAACTCTCTGCCTCAGAGTTTGGTGGAGGCCCCTTCTTTGGAGGCTTTTAAACAGAGGCTGGGTGACCATCTGTCTGAGGTTCTTTGATTGTGATTTTGCTGCATGAAGGCAGAAGGTCCTTGGACTAGAGATGGTGGTGGTGGTGGTGGTGATGATGATGATGATGATGATGATGGCTGGATGGCCATACATACAAAGAATCCTTAATAAATTTGAAAATAGTTATATGTTTTACATTTTTGTAGTGGGTAGGTAGATCATTTTGACTTGGTTGTTTATAAGTAGCTCGCATGCTGAAAAAGTGTGAGCACCCCTGCCCTAGATGGTTCAGGTCCAGGCTATTTAGCTGACCGCATCCCCTTGTCCGAATCTACCCGGGTCCTGAGATCTTCAGGAGAGATCCTTCTCTCAGTCCCACCATCTCAAGCTCAGTTGGTGGGAATGAGAAAGTGGGCCTTCTTGGTGTCTTGTCAGGCCCCAAGCCCCACAAGGCTCAGTCTCCCATGAACAATACTGTAGCCATGTTGGCTTTAAGATTCCTTCCAGGCCTGCTTGCCTTTCTCTTGAGAACCTGGTACCAAGTGAGCAGGGTGAAACAGTCAAGGTTACCAAAGCTATCCCTGATGATAAGCGGAGAGGCCCGGGTTCTGAGAAAAGCCTAACTCCTCTCTGCAGCTGGTAACACTAATTGAGTTTACATTCTTGAGGTGCTGAGGTAGTTAAAACAACAGCTACCATCCATCATGCCTACTTTGACACTCGACGCAAAGCTACGTGGCTAAGATCAAAGGGTTTGGACAGTATAACCGTTTGGAGTTGACTGGGAGCTGTATCTCGTGGATGATGAATCTCTGAAAGAGGCCACTGGGCCTACCTAAGGACATTGCCTGCCAGCTTCCCGGCTGTTGGATCTAGCCCGCTTGGGCGAAGCCTTGTTTCATTGCTACGTTCCTGTTTGCTTCTGAAAAGACTTTCTTTGCTATTGAACCCTGCTTTGTTCCTGATTGCCTTCAGCTGAATCCTGATTGATCCGGGACTATTTACTCATTGCTTGACTCCTGAGAATTGCTTCTATTGAAAGCACTATAAGATTGCTTTCAACCTCTTTCCTTTACATTTATTCTAAATAAACCTGTTGTACCTCAGCTGACTGTGTGGTTTATCAAGGGAGGTCTTGGTCCAGAGCCTAGAGGGCGACATGTCTGCCCCCTCCACTCTGGAACTCCCTGCCCTGGGAAGTCAGAATTGCCCCTTCTGTCCTTCTGAAGGCAGGCTAAAACTTTATTATTCAGACAGGCTTTTAAAGATGAAGATGTTTAAGTGAGGGCATGCTGTGATTGTATATGCTTTATGGTTTTAACTTGAATTGTTTTTAATATTAATGATGTTTAATACTGTTTTAATATTTCTAGATTGTATGTTTTAAGTTGTATTGTAATACTTTTAATTGTGAGCCGTTTCGAGTCTCCATATGGAGAGAGAAGGTAGAATATAAATAATAATAATAATGGTATCTATTGACTAATATATGAGAGACATTCAATGAGAGATGCTGCGGCTTTAAAAAAGGTTTTGTCAAAACTTTTTTTAAATTCCCTAAAATCAGTAGCTGTATGAATATTTCTGAAAGTTGGGGGAATGATCCCCTGTTATCTTGTGTCACTGTATAGAAAATTCAAGCAGATAGCTCTTATAGGGGTTTTTTAAAAAAAAATTGTTTATAAAAACTGAAATTTCTCCAAAAATATGTTGATAAGTGAAATATTCTGAAACTTGATGGTCTAACCGTGCTAAATGTGATCTACAATTGTAGCAAGTTTCATCCCAATAGTTGTAAAAATAAGGGAGAAAGTAGCTCCTGAAATTTCCCCAATTATAGTAATTATGCGCAAAAAAGTAACAAAATTTCATTACTCTCATTATAGTGATAAAATTTTCACTAAATATACTTTAGAAACACTTTAGAAACAAAACGCCAGTGCCCCCTAATTTTGTAATGACTTTTGAAACATTTTTTTAATCAACTACACATTTCAAGTAACATTTCAAGCCTTTATTTCTGTTTCAGCATAACTAGTGAAACAAAAAAAACTTTCTGTGTGTGTGTGTGTATAAACTTCAAGCAGGAGTGGCTATTATATGGCCCCAGGTCTTCTCAGACTACAGTGCCCAGCATTTCTCACCATTGGCTTTGTTAGGCTAAGGATGCTGGGAGTTGCAGTCCAACATCTACAGGATGTGCCAAAAGTCACAAAAAGTCTGATGTATAAAAAAAATAAATATACAAATTACAAAATTCATTTACAAGATTTGTTTCTTCACATATATTGTAAATTTATTTCCTATATATACTATAAAGAAGGATATCAAGATATTGTACATTAAAAACAAAAAAGGATTTATTAAATATTGAAATATCTTTGTGACTTTTGGCACATCTTATACAAGATGATACGATTCCCAATTCTGGGGTACAGAATGTACTTCTCCTCACATATAAATTAGGTTGTTTAATCTCTGTGTAGGAATGTGGGACCAGATGATGTTAATAAAAAAGACCTTTATGATTTTTCTTTTATTGTTGTATTTTATTTTGCAGACCTGTGCTGAGCTTGTTTTTGAGCCAGTAAAGACCTATTGCCTAAATGTGTAGATTGTAGCATAAATTTGGTTCTAGTTGATTTCACTTTACTGAGTAAATGGCTGCTTAGAAACCAAATCGAGATTTCCAACATCCTTATTTATGAGAGCAGACAGTGACCTTTAATTAAGACCTTGTTCGTATAAAATGACTGATTCACAGGGTACAACTGCTGGTGTAATTGTACCAGTTGAGTCTTTAAACTGTATTCTTTTGTGTTCTTATCCGGATTATTGTTTAGCAGTTTTAAAACACTCAGAAAACATCACTATGCTTCTCTTTGAGCCTTGATGAAGATATTCATATTTACTCAGAAATTGAAATAATACTTTATTAATTAAAAAATGGCATCACAGTGTGATCATGCTAAAATGCTTTATTCAAAGTTAAGTGAGTTAAGATTGCATTGACGCAAGAATGTTAATTGGACTTACTATTTACTAATTTAGAATTTATTAATTCTAACTTGGCTCTTACATTACAGCACTAAAACCCTTGTTTGCTTTTGTTAAATGTAGCCATGTTGACTTAGACATATGGAAACCCCATGAATTTTAGGACCTCATCACAATGGGGGAAATTTCAGGCAACAGAAAGCTGGTCCAACCCACTTTATTTGGTGTTAACTCTTTCTAATATCAAACTTGGCTAAAAATTTGCATTGAAATGGGCAATCTCCACAAGGCATGATTTTGCTAGAAATGGACAGGCTCTCTTACAACCTCTTCACACGGCACGCTTCCCCTCCACTTCGAGACGAATGTCGGCAGGACCAGGCCAGCATTGTCTGATGATGCTTGGCAAGCCCCATTGACAACTGGAAAAATGGGGCCAAAAAGTGCAGTATGAAGAGGTTTTAGGTTTGCTTACTTTTAAGTATTAAATGATATTTGAAAACTATATTCTGAGAATAATTTAGAATATATCATTTTTTCAAATAAGTCTGAGAGCTTGACTGCAGCAGCAGGGGACTCCATCTCATCTTGAACTGCCCTTCGGTCCTCAAAGATATAATCTGAGGGCTGCTGCCATTGGCAGAATCAAAATTTTATTGATTAGCCGAAAGCCATATCAAATACACACAGAACACAGACACATCGCAATAATTCTAAAAACAATCTAAGAAAATTTCTAAACCATTACATCATTGAAACCCCCGTTTTGCCCAGCAGAGGGTATTCTGAGGGAGATGGTAACAGTTCACAGGTCTTCATCTCCAACACAGTTTATTCCAATTGCATCTACTGTATGTAATCGGATCTTAGTTTCATGGCTTTACAGAGAAAACGAGCAGTAGCATCTGTTATCAGCTTGTTAGAGCCGGCCAACAGAAGTGAAACTTTTGCTAGAGGGTCCCAATGTTTTTTTCCCACGAGAAATATCTCTAGTAGTTGTTTTCTCTCTTTTTGATAGATTTTGCAATAGAGCAGAAGGTGAGTTAGATCTTCGATCTCAGGGGCACCACAAATACAGATACGCTCTTCATAGGGGATTTTCTTGAACCTCCCATATCTCACCATTGAATCTAGCTGCTCAAACCTGGCTCTAGTGAAATTTTTCCTTAGGTGGCGTAGCCTTCCTTGCTGTAAGTAAGTGGTTAATTGGAAGGATTTCTTAAAACCACTCAACCATCTCAAGGAAACAGTAGAACCCAAAGAGTCTATATCGGTTTGGGCCGCAATATCATTAATTCGTTGGCGCACTTCTTTGAAGTGCTTACTTAGCTCTTGACCAGATAGGTGGACTGGGAATATTACCTGAATGCCACACCTTCTGATGTAATCAAACAAATGGTCAACCCCCGATTTGTAAGAGCTGCTAGATTGTTCCAGCAAACATAATTTTGGGAGGCGAGACGCCTCCATCTCCATGACCTTGAGCCAGAAGTTAAAGGCTCTGATCTTAGATTGTGTGCTAATAGAAAGTATTCCCAACTCCGCCTTAACTGCCGCTGCTGGGGAGCTTCTGTCGACCCCTAGAAACCACTTCAGATGTTGAGCTTGGGCCTTATCCAAGAGAGGAGTGTCATTTGCACCCCAGATTTCAGAACCATAAAGAAGCAGTGGGGAGATTTTATGATTGTAAACTTTCAGAAGGGGAACGAGGGAGCCCAGTTGCCGTTAATTTAGCAGCTTTAAAAGTAAGCTCGTTCTGGGCTTAGCTTTAGTTAAACACCTGTGGAAATGATTGTGCCATAGACCATTTTCTGCAAAGTCTAATCCTAGGTAAGTGAAGGATCTGACTTGTTCTAATTGTTCACCTTCTATTTTCCATTTTATTTTGGGGGGGCGTTTGCCAAAGATCACCATTTTTGATTTGGTTTTGTTTATCTTTAATGCGTTTCTAAGGCAGTAGTCACTAAGTTTTCTTAGTAACCTCCTCATCCCTATTTGGGTGTAGGAGAGTAAGATCATATCATCTGCGTACAGAAGTGAGTTGATTTGCAAATTAGCTACTTTTGGCATATGGACATTCGCCCCTCTAAGCGAGTTTGGGGCCATTGGCAGAAGCTACATCTCCCATAGTCTCACAGAATTTGAATCTGGTGAATTATTAGCTAGCACATCAGACTGATGGAGAGCAAGTGAAGGAAAAGGGGAGGAGCCCGTTGAGATCTTGCCATCACATACTAAGGTATTTGTTTTTACCAGTTTTGTTCATTCACTTCTGAAAAATGAAGAAGATATATGTCAACAGTTCTGAAATACGCTTTCTTTCTTTTTTGTCAAAACATAAAAAATTACGGATATCTGGAAAAAAATATTATTGACCTTTTTCCTGGCTGGGTTAAAACAACATTAGCAGTATCTATAAGGAAAGAATACTATCCATGTATAACACAGGTTTTATGGAAATTGTTCAGGTGTTAACATATTTTTTCTGTATTGTCGAAGGCTTTCATGGTTGGAATCATTGCATGAACCTTTACATGAAAGTTCTTCTGCTCAACCCCAATTTGAAAGAGTTTTCTCCCTCACAAATAATTTGCACCACTGCTATCTCACCCCCTGTTTTTATCCCTTTCTTTTCTATTTTAATCTGTACATGCGGCCCGCTCACTGTTTTGTGTAATGAATGATTTTATTTTATTGTAATCTTTTTATTGGTTGTAGTATTTTATAGCTTATGTTTTATGTAATTGATTATATTGTTTTATGTTTGATTTTACTTTGTTGTTGTTTTGTCGGGCTTGGCCTCATGTAAGCTGCCCCGAGTCCCCGTTGGGGAGATGGTGGCGAGGAATAAATAAAGTTAATTATTATTATTATTGTAGGTTTTTTCGAGCTATATGTGTGGTGTTCCAGCCTAGTCAGCCCAGTGGTCAGAGTCAGGCACCGGAGGTTCCACCTGATCAGGGTCAGCTTGGAGATGATGAATGGCCAGATGGGTATGGGTCTCCAAACGAGAGTTTGCAATGGGATGATGAATGGCTAGACAGATATAGGACTGCAGATGAGTTTACTGAAGATTCCATGGAAGCTGATTCTGAATCAGACTATGAGAGGCCCGGCGGCCTTAGTTCCCAAGAGAGAGTTTCTACTCCCTTTCCAGATGAGCATTCCGGAGAAAGGGAGTTTCCTGCTTCTCACTCTGATAGTAATGCACCTGGGTCTGCTAATGAGATGGAATTTGACCGAAGGGCTAGTATCAGGGATTCTAGGAAAACATGGAGCTTGAGGAAGGGGGTGCGATGGGCACATCGAAACTAGTCCTCCTTATTAGCTTCTGCCCAGGGGAATCTAGTCAGACCTGAAGCTACATTCAGCTTGATCAAGTCTCACGTTCAAGTCTCCAAGCTCAAGCTGACCGCTGGAGCGGTAAGGACTCAGGTTCATGTTGACCACCGTTGCTGTTTGCCTCAAGTACCCCATTTGACCGCCGGAGCGGTTTGCCTTGTTTTGGAACTTTGCTTTCCTTGGGATTTAAGCCGCTTGGGCTTGCAGCTACAGAACTTTGTTGGACTATTTTTGATTGCTTTATTCTTACTTCCTTGGACTATTCTTTATCCTTTATTCTGAATAAAAGTACATTTATTGCATCCGCCTGTGTGTGTGTGATCTGGGGGGGGGGGGCTGTCCATGATCTGAGGTGCAACAATATGGCCATGTTCTAGAGCAGTGGTTCCCAAATCACCCCCTTTCCAAAAGAAATTACTCACCGCCCCCCTAGAAATTATTATTTTTTAAATTTAATAGCAATTAAACAGAAAGATATATGTATTAATGCAGTGGTTCTCAACCTTTCTAATGCTATGACCCCTAAATAAGATTCCTCATGTTGTGGTGACCCTCAACCATATTTTTGTTGGTGCTTCATAAATAATTTTGCTGCTCTTACGAATTCTAATCCAAATATCTAATATGCAGGTCAAAGCTAAGAGGGTGGGTCCAAAGAAGAGGGCCGTGCGACCCCTCCTAAACGGCCAATCATTCACCGCCTCCTTAAAGGGGTTCACCGCCCCCAAATTCTCCTGAGACTCCCACCGTCCCCTTGGATCACCTCACCGCCCACCAGGGGGCAGTCCCGCCCCCTTTGAGAATCAGTGTTCTAGAGGCATTCTCTCCTGACGTTTTGCCTGCATCTATGGCAAGCATCCTCAGAGGTTGTGAGGTCTGTTGAAACTAGGAAATTGGGTTTATATATCTGTGGAATGTCCAGGGTGGGACAAAGAACTCTTGTCTGTTGGAGCTAGGTGTGAATGATTCAACTGGTCACCTTGATTAGCATTTGATGGCCTGGCAATTTTTTGGTGTGGCTTGTTACTACCTGGGGCAATCTTTTGTTGAGAGGTGATTAGCTGTCCCTGATTGTTTCCTCTCTGGAGTTTCCCTATGTTTGTGTATAGTTTTACAGTTATGATTCTAGAGGGTTTTTTTAAATACTGGTAGCCATATTTTGTTCATTTTCATGGTTTTCTGTTGAAATTGTCCACATGCTTATGGATTTCAGTGACTTCTCTGTGTAGTCTGACATGGTGGTTGTTAGAGTGGTCCAATATTTCTGTGTTCTCAAATAATATGCTGTGTTGATTCATCAGGTGCTCTGCTATGGCTGACTTCTCTGGTTGAGTTAGTTTGCAGTGCCTTTCATGTTCCTTGATTCGTGTTTGGGCAATGCTGCATTTGGTGGTCCCTATGTAGACTTGTCCACAGCTGCATGGTATATGGTAGACTCCTGCAGAGGTGAGAGGATCTCTCTTGTCCTTTGTTGAATGTAGCATTTGTTGGATTTTCATAGTGGATCTGTAGATAGTTTGTATGTTGTGTTTCCTCATCAGCTTCCCTATGCGGTCAGTAGTTCTCTTGATGTATGGCAAGAACACTTTTCCTCTGGGTAGATATTTACTCTTGTGGCTTGTTCTCGGTCTTGCAGCTTTTCTGAAGTCTGAGGTGTAGTATCCATTGGCCTGTAAAGCCCAGTTTAGGTGGTTCAGTTCATCTTGGAGGAGGTGGGGTTCACAGATTCTTTTTGCGCGGTCTGCCTTTAATTGTGCTTCTTTTTTTACTTTGGTGATGGTTGGAGTTTTTATGTAGGTATCTATCTGTGTGACACTTTCTGTAAACTGTGTGACCCAATTGTTGATCTGGTTTACGGATTACTAGGACATCTAGAAAAGGCAGTTTTCCTTCATTTTCTTTTTCCATGTTGAATTGGATGTTTGGGTGGATGCTGTTAAGACGTTCTAGGAACCTGTTTAGTTCTTCTTATCCATGGCTCCAAATGGTGAAAGTGTCATCCACATATCTGAACCAGCTTTTTTGTTGCTGTTTCCAGGGCTTGTTTTTCAAAGTGTTCCATGTAGAAATTTGCGATGACTGGTCTGAGAGGGTTCCCCATAGCTACTTCATCTTTCTGTTAATAGAATTCATTGTCCCATTGAAAGTTGCTAGAGGTGAGGTAAGGTGAGGCAAGAAACAGAGCTCTGGTGTCTTCTGGGAACTTCTGGTTGATTAGTGCAATGGTGTCTGCTACTGGGACCATGGTAAATAGAGACACCACATCAAAGCTGATCAGTTTGTCATTTGGTATTTAGCTTGAGATTGATGGTTTTTTTCCTATGAAGTGGGCTGAGTCCTTGATGTAGTGCATAGTGAGCCCAATATGAGTTTGTAACTGTATAGCCAAACATTTTGCTAAGTCGTAAGTGGGGGATCCAACGGCATACTGTTTAATTTTTTAATTCCCCCCTTTATTTTGACACTTTCGCACTACCCACAGGAGAAACCTGTGCTCTAAACAAATCAGTAAAATATGTCAAACTGGCATTTTTTGGATTCATTATTCTGATTTTTCTTCAAAAGCTTGAAACAATTGTTCAAAATTTTTAGTTTTCTTAGCATCCTGAGGAGCATTTCCCTCCTAAAATGTTTAATTTAGCTCCTTTCAGATATGTGTTCCTGCTGAAAATCATCATTATCTTGAGTATAAATTAGAGAAGTTGTACTGCTCTCCCCCCTTCTTTGGTGCCTTAATATAAACTTGAGTGTTATAGTGCTAATTACAGCATCTTCAATTGCCCGCCAAACAAGTACTAATGTGCAAAGTGCTAATGTGATTCTATTGTGAAGCACACAAAAAATACATGGATTTTTTTTAAAAAAACAAGCTTGATTACTACCCTAGGAACATGTCATCCATACAGCATCAATTTTTGTTCTCTGGCAGGAATAGTCCTCCTGTGACATATGTATTATGAATGGGTGACCAAGCAGGTCTAAGAGGAACACATAATAAGCTGGATACATTTGTATATTCTAGGTAGGAGGAGAAACACTATGAACTCTTCCATAATGTATATGGCTGTGCCACATTTTGCATCGTTGTCAAAGGCTTCAAACAATAATAGTACCTGAATTGCAGCTTGCTGTTGAGTTAATCACAATGTTGAGATACGTAACTGAAGCAGAAGTATTGCACTGACTAACCGTATGTTACCCTTTAATGGCATGAGGAAACAATGGTATGCAGATATGAGTCAGAGGCCTCGATGCCAACTATTGCATTGTCAACACTTCTTCATGCAGCAAATTAGTCTCCCCCCCTGGTCTCACCTGTTCCTACTGTATTGCGGGCTTTATTAAAGTTGAAGCCCTTGGCGATGTCAATTATAACCTTTCTGTTCTGTACTTTCACATGCTTCATTATCCAGTATTGTCGAAAGCGACTGTCTGTTTACTGTGCACACTGTTCTTAACTCAGGGTCTAAGAAGGTTTTCTTTTCTTTTCTTCTTTGTGGTGGGGAATAATAATAATAATAATCTTTATTTATACCCGCCACCATCTCCCCAATGGGGTCTCGGGGTGGCTTACATGAGGCCAGGTCCAAACAACAAATTACAATAAAATCAAAATCAAAAACATCAACAACACAATAAAAATACAAACATATAAATAAAAGAACAATATGCAAACACAACATCTAAAATCACAAATGACAAAGCGAGCCACATGTACAAGATAAAATGTTAAAAACTCAGGGTGAGATAACAGGAATAGATTCTTTGCAAATGAGAGCTCGTATAGACACAGGTTGTGAGAGGCCTTCATATAAGTGGGGAGAGTGTACTCCAGAGACAGGAGCATTGAGGAGAGCAATGGTATAAGGTTAAGTGGCTACCCTCCAAAGGCGCAGCGGAAAAGCCAGGTTTTAAAGTGTTTTTTAAAGGTTTCCAAAGTGGAGGCTTTCCTAATCTCTCTGGGCAATGAGTTCCAGAGTCAGGGGGCCACAGAGGAGAAGGTTCTCTCCCTTGTGCCCACCAAACGAGTCTGTGAGACTGGCAGGGGCGAAAGGAGGGCCTCCCCTGAAGATCGAAGAAGTAGGTGGGTCCCAAACCGTTTAGGGCTTTATAGGTGATCACCTGCACCTTGAATTGGGACCGGAAAATAAATGGCAGCCAGTGAAGCTCCTTAAACAGGGGGGTTGACCGCTCCCTGTAACTTGCCCCAGTTATTAATCTGGCTACTGAGTGTTGGATAAATTGAAGTTTCCAGGCCATTTTCAAGGATAGCCCCACATATAGTGCATTGCAGTAATCCAGTCTAGAGGTAACTAAGGTACGGACCACCATGATCAAGTCAGACTTCACGAGGTATTGTCGCAGTTGGCGCACGAGGAAGAAATACAACATGGTTAAAACCCAATTAAAACAGTTTCAGACAAAAATCCCTAAAGTACACTCACAAATAATGAATAAGAGACCTGTCCTAATTCTGATTTGACATTTCCATATTTATGAAAGCACTCCAAATAGGGCTTTTCTTCTCTGTGCCTCCAAATTCCTGATTCTTACTGTTTGGTTTTTTAAAAAAAAAATCCAACAAAAATAAATAATATAGCTTGCTAGCCTGTAATTCCTGTTTGGCCCTGTCTCCCAATAAAGGACAGTTAATGAGGCAATGTGTTTACAAACACAAGGAGTAAGATATAGATTTAGCTATGGGCCATGAGATGGCAGAAAGTGATGTCCTTGTCTCTTTCCCACAGAAGCTCTTCTGACTCTTGGAAAATACAACAAGGACAGTAAAGACCTCCCAACATCAGAAGTAATAAACCTCCATACTGCGATCAAAAGGAAGAAAGGCTCATCTTTGCTGTCAAATACCAGTTAAAGAATATTCTCCCCATGGAGATGTTTTTTTTTATTTAAAAAAAGAAAAGAAAGAAAGAAAAAAGAAAGAAAGAAAGAAAATGGACAGCAGATGCCATTTTTGACTCTGAAAAAAATATGAATTACATCATCTCTCCAGCTTTTTTTAAACCTCCTATGAAAATGGTGATGCTAATGTTGATGTTACTTGTTTTGAAAGCATTAGATTGGACTTACAAAATTCATTTGGCAGCTTTTTTCATCATCAAGGCACAATCTATATTGAAATCATGCTCCACTTATTTCCACTTAGCTAATTCCTTAACTTAAGTGTTGCCTTAACAAGTGTTTGGCAGAGTTTAGTTGCCACCCTTTGGCTTATATAATTTCCATTAATTTCACCCATTAATATTCCTCTCTGCCTGAACCAGATAGATATGGCAATATGGTGTGTGTGTGTGTGTGTGTGTGTGTGTGTGTGTGGCCCTATTTCTGTCTGTACATGTGTGAATTCCGATACTATGCATTTACATGGGAGTAAGCCCAACTGAAGAAAAGCTTGATTTAATTGTAGTTTGAGTGTTTAATTTGGGGCCTTTCCAGACAGGCCCTATATCCCAGGACCTGATCCCAGGTTTTCTGTTTATCCCAGATTATTTGGCAGTGTAGACTCATATAACCCAGTTTAAAGCAGAAAACCTGGGATCAGATCCTGGGATATAGGGCCTGTCTGGAAGGGCCCTAGGACTCTGGATACAAGGGTTTGAATTTCTAATCAGCCATGGAAACCATGGGCACATCACATACTCTCAGCTTCAAAAACCCTGTGATAGATCAGCCTTAGGGTAGACATAAGTTGGAAATGACTTGAAGGCAAGGCACACTATAACAAAAACAACAATAAAGAATTTCAGGATTGTATTCTGCTTTTTAAAAAGATCTTTTTACTACAATAAAGTTTTGTTGAAAAGAGATATGCTCCTAACCAGGCTTAACATGCAACCAGTTCAATTTATCTTATAATAAAAGTGAATAAACTCTGCCATTTTAGACTGATAAAATATTTTGTGCCCCAAAGAGGAAGATATGGGGTGAAGGTCTTCCTATTCTACAGCCTTTAAATTTCTTGGTCTTACAATGGACTTGAAAACACATTAAGTTCTGAAATTCTCTCCAAGTTAATTATACTTAGCTGAACCTGACCAGCATTTCTAAGGGCCCATCTACATGAGTCATAAACAGCCACACTGATTGGAGAGAATTTATACATTGCAAGATGCCTTTTTTGATCTATATCAGAACTTACAGGAATAGCTTTAACCATGCTGTCAACACATTATATCATCTATTCACTGATAATTTGAGAGTACTGTTAACACGCTTTCAAGTCCTTTCTAACTTATAGAAACTCTGAGATGAATTTATCATGCAGTTTTCTTGAGAATTGTTTAGATCAGGACTGTCCAGGAAGTCGATCGCGATCGACCAGTCGATCCCGGGACCAAAGGAGGTCGATCCCAGCCAGATGGGGCACTTCTCAGAGGGGGCGGAGCCAGGCCGCACCAAGCCCCGCCCCCTCATCCGCTTTGGCACTCCCAGCTGCTGCTCCAGGTTTGAGGAGGGCAGGGCCAAGCCAGCCTTGTGCTAGCTATGCCACCACTGGCTTGGCATTGCCATCCTCAAGCCTGGAGAAGCTGCTGGGAGCGCCAAAGCTAGAGGGGAGGGAGCGGGACTTGGCGCAGCCTGGCTCCACCCCCCTCTGGCCAAGCTCCGCCCCACTCCCTCCCCTCTCCAGCCTTGAGGAGGTAGGTAGATCTTTCTGACTTGGTTTTAATATAAGTAGCTCACATGCTGAAAAAGTGTGGGCACCCCTGGTTTAGATGGAGTTTGCCTTTGCCTTCCTCTGAGACTAAAAGACTATGGTTTCCCCAATGTTATCCAGTGGGGATTTGAACCCTGGTCCCCAGAGTCCAATACTCAAATCTCTATACCATGCTGTCTCCCTTGAGATTGCTATTGTACAATAATCAAATGGTAAAGTCAATTGTTAGTGTTGCTGTAAGAGTGTGTGCTAGTGATTATTTTCCAGCTCACCCATACAACTGGCAATGCAGATGGTCCAGTCTGATTGTGACAATTTAAATGTCAGAATATGTATGGTGTTTTGGTTTGAATGTTGGATCAAGATTCAAATGCCCACTTGACTATGGAATCCACTGGGTAATCTTGGGTAAGTCATAGTCTTTCTGCCTTAGAAGAAACCACAGCCGAATATTTTTTCAAGAAATCTTAATATTAAGATTTTCCTTATACAAATTTACAATAAGACAGAAAGTACTAGAAGGTACATGACAGCAAAAGCTTCAGGGGATCAGGGTCCATTTTTTTCCTTATGGCAAATAACAAGGAGGCAAATAAAATATATGATGTTACTCTAAAAGTGAAGCAGGATGGCCAGGCCAGACCTCTGGTACATATTGATTTCCTCATATTTGGCAGTAGACTCAACATCTATTTTTAAGACCATTTCCTTTCTCATCCTTATAGAGCAGTTTTCAGAGCTATAATTGTAACAGTAGATGCTTCAATTATAGTCGAAGTTGCCAAACTGGCAAACCAGTAAATATGCGTTAAATTCTGAGCAACAAAATTCTTCAATAGGAAAAATTGGTTGTATGTTTTGTGCTGTAGTATTGAAATAAAGAAGACAGCCCAAAGTAGTTAGTTTTGTCTTCTATGCAACTGTTAAATTGGTAACTCAAAATGAAAATGATTTGGCTAAGGACACATTCAGTATGTCCTTTGCCAAATTTCTATTTCAAAATTCAGAAGGAAATTTATGTTTCAAAATATAGTCCTTATATCTGCAGGACTGGTACATGTAATTCTATATCCTCTCTAGGAATTGTCTATGTCTTCCAAGTGATTCTGCCAGAAGTTATTATACAGTTGCCCTTGAGAGCCTAGCGAATTCCAAGAGACAGTGTCTTTCCAGCAATTTCTAGGTTGAATGTCATTAATTTCAACAGGATTAATTATTATCCACGTTTTTGTGATTCTTCAGTAAGTTCAGGAATGTATCCCCCACCAATATACTCACACAATACTGTATGAGCAACAGGATAAATATTGAAGATATTAATGAATATAGTTATTTATTTAATTAGAAGAGCAAGCCAATCACACTAAAATGGGATGTTAATTTCTACAGAACCCCTAAAATTAACATATAAGTGTTTTGTGCAGAAAACAAGAAGTTTTCTGTGCTGAAATAATTTTTTGCACCAAAAGCTTGTATTTGGGGACATTTTATACATAATTTGCACGTAGCTGTTTTATACAGAAAACTGCTTCTTATGTGCAGAGAAAAGCCCTTTTGTGCAGAAAACAATATTTTATGCAAAATTTTCTGCCTAGAAAAGGTTTTGTTTCCTCTTTTTACAGAAATTAACTTTGTGTGAATTTTGACAAGACCTAAAATGTGAACAGTTTTTTTAAAACTATACAGATTTTGAAGCTTTCGCCCGGGCCATGGGACAGAGACGGTTCTGGTGGCTATTACTGATGCACTTCGTTGTCAGCTTGATAGAGGGGGGTCGGCACTCCTGATACTCCTGGATCTTATGGCTGCATTCGACACTGTCGACCATGACCTGCTGATCCATCGACTTGCCATGGTGGGAGTTTGTGGTCGGGCCCTCAGTTGGTTTGACACATTTCTTCGAGGCCGGTCTCAATGTGTCAAGTACCTAGATCGAACCTCTGACAGATCTGCCCTCTCATGTGGGGTGCCACAGGGAGCAATTCTCTCTCCCCTCCTCTTTAACGTCTACGTGAGACCTCTTGCCAGCCTTGTGCAGAGCTTTGGTCTGGAGTGCCACCAATATGCAGATGATACCCAGCTGCTATTACGGCTGGAGCCTGGAGTCACCTCAATACCAGACAATTTCACCTTATGTCTTGAGGCTGTATCAAGATGGCTGTGTGCCAGTAGGTTGAAGGTGAATCCTACTAAGACTGAGATTTTGTGGCCTGGCCACCCGCCTGGAGTAGCGCCCTCCCTGCCCAACTTTGATGGTGCCCCCCTTCATCCACCTTCCACTGTTAAGAGATTGGGTGTCGTCCTGGGTTCACAGTTGACAATGGAGGCCCAGATCACTAATGTTAGTAAGCAGGCCTTTTTCCATCTCTGGCAGGCGAGACAGCTGGCACCTTACCTTTCAGAGGAAGCCTTGGCTACAATCATCCATGTGATGGTTACATCTAGACTGGATTATTGTAATGCCTTGTATGTTGGCCTTCCCCTGTCGACTACTCGGAGGATACGCATTATTCAGAATGCGGCTGCCAGGCTACTTGCAAAAACACCTTTGAGATGCCACATAACGCCAATTCTGTTACATGTGCACTGGCTTCCAACAGAATCATGGGCCCTGTTTAAGTTGTTGGTTCTGACCTTTAAGGCACTTTATGGTCAGGGGCCAGCATATCTCAGAGACCGCCTCTCCTCTCTTCGCCGCCAGTGGTCGCCACGAGTCCTCCAGCTAAACTTACTGTATATTCCAGGCCCCAGGGAAGTATGTCTCGAGAACACAAGACATAGGGCCTTCTCCATCTCTGCCCCTGTCTTGTGGAACTCCTTGCCTCCCCACTTGAGGGCCATGCGTGACCTGCGACCCTTTGCTCAGGCACTCAAGACCTGGCTTTTTAGCAGAGCTTTTAATGTCTAATGCAGTCTATTTGGTATTGTGTATTTTTAATGCTATTGTTTTATGTAAATCGCCTGGAGGATTTTAATGGAGGACGATTAGCAAGTGAGAAACTGATGATGATG
The DNA here is from genome assembly GCA_030556195.1 of Anolis apletophallus. NCBI lineage: Eukaryota > Metazoa > Chordata > Lepidosauria > Squamata > Anolidae > Anolis > Anolis apletophallus. The sequence goes on from JARBWK010000003.1 coordinate 143,783,926, forward strand.
ATGATGATTTTCTCACAGTGGGAAGGAAAATACTAAAATTATTTGTTGCTTATTGAAGAAGAAAGTTAGCCAAAAATCATACCTCAAATTTGTGGACTTGCCCCAAGACTTTTTTCTTTGGACTTAAAGAATGATGAAACCTTTATTCTTTAACTGCTATGGATAGCACCCTGCTTGTTATCCAAGAGCATATGCATTTTCAAACATCTTTCATTGCAGCTTTGATCTTTCCAACTTTACATTTGCTTCTTAAAAATTTATCTTCTGAAATTCAGAACCAGCTATTTTAAGAACGTTCTTACTCTTAGAATTGGGCAGTTGATACCACCACATTAGAGTGCGTACTTCTATGTGATTGTACCACATTCTCCTCTCCTCCCCAAAGTGAACACCTTGGGGGAATTCAAGTATATCTTTGATAGGCTTGTACAGTGTGCTGATAATGGAGCTAATGGCTGTTTGTCATCCTTCGAGATATACATTTCCCTGGCGATGTCTGCTGTAATCAGTGCATGCACTCCCTGCCAGCAAGGTCTAACTGTCAGCGACAGGCAGAGTGCACTGCGAGGGAGAGAAAAAAGGAGAGAGAGAAAAAAAGGAGAGCCGCTTTGGCTGTTTTTTCCTTCTGGCTTTGTGAAGAAAGGGGAAATGGATACCACTGGTAAGTGAAATAAATCAGATGTTAGTTTTTGGCTCAAATACAAAATGTGTGCCTTCTCTATGGGTTGTCGGAGTTCTACCTTTTCTGTTGTGTACAGGATTCAACTTCATTACATTATATTTTTTATTATGTTTCAATGGCTACTTTTACCCTCTTAGAGCAAGGATCAAGGATGCAAATGAATATAAGGTTAGCCATAAATCAGAAATGACTTGAAGTCATGCATACAACAACAACAGCAGCAGCAGAATAAGGGAAGTTTACTTCCTGTTGTGTTTTGACATGATGAGGCAAAGACAGAATAGCATTCATGCAACCATCAAACATTTTTGATTGCTAGGAAAACTTTACGATACACTTGCAATCAACATAGGTGGGGGATTGTACATGCACCTAGTTTAAGCAGTTGGTAACTCGACATTTCTTTTTGCTGTTGCAGCTTTGACTTCCTTCTAAATAACAAAAAAATACTACTGTGATAGAGCATCTTGAATAGAAAATTGTGCAATGAGAAATGGCAATGTTGGTCTGTTTGTATTTTAAAAATCTGATAAGCTTCTTCTAGTATTTTCACTATGCTGAACTACTGTGGCTTTACCTCACTTACCTCCTTTACTGAGCGGGGTGCTATTTTCATCAAATCCTTTACCTTCTAGCTAATATCACATGGTTCAAAATGCTAACTACTAGAGACATTGTGGTTGTTTTTTTAAAAAAAAAACATATGCTATGTTAGCCCATTTGAGCTGTGAAAATTTAGTACAACTGTGATATCTTAATGTTTCTTTCTTAACACCCCAATCCAGTGCAAATTCATTCCAATGTTTTCATCAGGGAGTATCTCAGAGTTCTCCCTTTAGGATTACAGGATTAAATTCCACTCCTATTGTATAGCAAAAGATACACATTAAGAAAGCTGCAGTAGGGTTGCAATGGTAGTTTCATTTAATTTTTATCAGCAGAAGCAGTAATCCTCTAATATTCTCCCATGACACAAATCTTAAACATGTGATATTATTAAGAAACGCCATTTACAGAATGAAACAGTCCCCCCCCCCCTGCACAGTTTTGGATTATGATACAATGCTGACTGATATTTCATGACTAAACAGAATGAGCTCTTCAGAGGAAAGAAAATAACACAGGTATCGAACTGCTGATTTGCCTTAGCTTTACACATCAAACCCATTAAATTAAGATCATATCAGTGATATACAGTCAGTCTAATCCTAGATTATGTAGTGCCCTATCCAGTTATGAGAGCCTTTATAAAAAATAAAAAATAGTGTGATTCAAAATGTTTTTGTGGCTAGCAGAAAGGCTAACAACAGAAAACATTTTTTTCTGTATGGTTTTCATTCATTTTCTGAGGAAAGCTATCAGTCCTCAATAATCCTTGCTTCATTACGGGACACAATTTTTTGTTAAGTAATAATAATAATAATAACTTTGTTTTTCTACCCCGCCTCCATCCCCCCGAAGGGACTCGTGACGGCTTACATGGGGCCATGCCCAGGCAACATACAGTTTCTTAAAAAAACAGCAAAATTTGAAACAGCACAAAAATAACATCATCATAAACAATAAAAGCAAGCATCATAAACAACAACATAGGTACCTCTAAAGGACATAACTGATATTGAACTGTCCCATGCAACTGGATGAATTGCTATTATCTTCAGATTCCTTGGGCTGGATCTTGGGTTCAAACATATACATTATGATTTTGTTTATAAAAAGCATTAGAACCCTTGAATGTATTTTTCTTTAAGAAAAATATTTCAAATATGTCACATCCCACATACTTTCACCTTTCTATTGTGGTTTGCAGCAAAACCTATCTTCAGTGTCTGCTATAGAGATCTAAATACTAAATGAGATTTTGCTAAGTATACCTATTCAGTTGATCCCGTTAACTCCTCCTGTCTGTGAGAATGAGCTATTTAATCACTTTGTGCCTCAGTATGCACTTTTCCTCCCAGAAAATAGTCGACTGAGTATCAGAGCTCTAATTGAGGAATCTGAAGTTGCAAACAACTTCTGCATTGTGTTTGGAATTTTCCCTAATTCATCTCTCAAATAACTGATATCTGGTGTATCTATTGGTGGCTAATTCATTCTGGCTGATCATTTTGTAATTCAAAATATTAGAGTTATAACACATTTGTGTTAAAGTAAGCCAATTAAGAGAAGGTGCTACAGAGAACTTTGGGGCAGTTTAGGAGTTCAGTCTAATAAAGAAGATGCATGCCTGCACAGAGCAAAATTAATGTTAGAACTGTGCTTTCTAATAGTAATCTTACATAACTTTTAACCAATGCTAATCTAAATTCACTATGTTGGCACCAAAAACAAGTTTATTCTGTGGTTTGGATAGTTAACAACAAATATTAATAATATTGACAGGAAAAACGAGGCTTTTAAAGACATATATCCCCATAGGAAATCTTACATATAATCCACATAGACATTCATTGCAGTTGATCATTTGTTTAACTCAAAATATGGGAGTCCATGCTCTCTCCTATGTTCCTGCTGTTATACAGGAACAGCATTGTAACATCAAAGACTGTGCAAGTATGGAAGCCGAAAAGATATATGCTACATATGTGGAGCTTGTTTCCAAAAGGTACCAAATTTATCTGAATTGAAAAAATGTGCTGAGGATATGCATTCTTTTGCTATAAAATGGATTTATTCTACTCCTAGCCACCTAAAACCATTTTTCAATTTATTATGGGGAGTATTTGATACCATCTGGAAACAAACTCCACATTTTGAGAGAACTCATATTGAATCATAAACACGTCAGTCTGATTCTCTGTAAAGGGATTGTTGGAAATACACACTGTACACTAAACTACAAATCATGGCAGACATGTGGCAGCTGCTGAACATAACATTCTGTGCCACATTCTTCCATCTCTTCCTGTAATGTGTAGTTTCACTTGCAGGTGTGTCACTGTCCCTGCTTCACATCCTTTGCTGCTGGCAGAAGGGACAAGACAATGCACACTGTGGCAACATCACAGGTAAGGGAAGCTGCAAGTTCTGGGGAGAATGGTGATGGTTTGATCTGGGACAGGGGCATTTTCTGCAACCCTTCCTCTGTCACATTTTGAAGTCTAGTTGTAAGGACTGTGCCTGTCAGTCATATATGTGGCTGTCTGTCACATGCCAAGTTCAGTCTACCCTGACCATTTTCTCTGCATTATACATCTTCACAGATCACTGAGTCTTTCTATTCTTCCAAAGTCTTCCAGAAACCACATAAATAAACATGGCAAAATCTACGGGGGTGTGGGGGGAGGCAGGGATGGGACAACATAACAACTTCACAGGTCGCTGTCTGCCTCACCCACTTCTGAATAATAAGCAAGCACCATAGACAGCACTGCAATCCTCAAAATGTTCAAGCAAAACTCTGCCCTGTATTTTCATATTCTTATGTACTTTGGTTCCCCTCCTCCAACTAAATTATAAATATTAGCAGCTAATTTTCCCCATCATATTGTCCTCATACCTGACACATCTTCCTAAATAGCCCCTATTTCTGGTATAGAAAAAAGATGACCTGTGCACAGCTGTTCTGGCTATTAAGTGCTAGAAATAGCAATTTAGGCATATGGGTGTTAATGACTCAGGCTTTTGTTATCAAATTCATTCTTCTAACAAACCATGAATCAGTGGAAGGAAGATTGATTATCAGAGTTCAAACTCCAGATTAATGTAAACCATACATATAAATTGTTGGAAATAGTGTTTCTTGAGCAAGAGTAGGCAACTGTGGAAGGCATTAGCCCCAATTAAGGTCTACAATCCACACTGCAACCACTCTTACAAATATATCTATATCTATATCTCTAGCTATATCACTATCTCTGTAAAGAGATATAGATATATCTATATATATGAGGCCTCTGGGACACAAAATCCCTCCCCTCCCCCCCACCAACCTATATATATATATATATATATATATATATATATATACACACACACACACACACACACACACACACCTAGTGCCCCAGGTGCCTCCAAGACAGTAGAAGGGATATCACCATGTATTTGCTTTCTGGGCTCTTTTAGGGGCAAAAGAGTCAGTTTTTAACAACAAAAAGTGATTTAAAGTGGTGCTTCCTTCCAGAGGCCTTTTGGGAAAAAAACTATCTGGGGAAAAATCAAAAAACGTTTTTACCTCTTGGAGATCCAGGAAGCCTGTGCATGTGGGAGAAATGCCCTTGCTGGCCTCTTCTACGCTGTCATATAATCCAGATTATAAAAGCAAATAATCCACTTTATCTGCTTTGAACTCCCTAAAGCTCCAAGGTAGGAAAGTTAGGACTAATAAAGGGAAATATTTCTTCACCCAGAGGGTCATTGGGTTATGGAACTCACTTCCAGAGGAGGTTGTGACAGCGGTCAGCCTGGACAGCTTCAAGGCAGGATTAGACAGATTCATGGATACCAAGGGAATCAGTAGCTACTGAAATGGACATCCAAGTGCCACCTCTGTGTTGATGGAGGCAGGCAGGATTTTCCCCGGGTACTGGTTGTGGGGGGTCGTGAGCAGGTGAGGGGTTTGCCCTCCTTTCTGCTAGAGATCCCTGTGTACAACTAGTGGGCCACTGTGTGACACAGAATGCTGGACTAGATGGGCTGAGGCCCGATTCAGCATGGCTCTTCTTATGTTCTTATGTTCATCTGAATTTTATATGGCAGTGCAGATGGGGCCTGTGTCCCCTAGAGGTTATTTTGGAACAAAACCAATTAAAAATAATATTTACAGTGTCATAAAAATAACCTGGCATGTTGTGTGTTGTACGGAAAAAAAATCTTTTTAGGTTGTGCAAAGGTACTTAATTTGATCATTGCATATATTTGGTTTAAAAAGCTCCGACTCATGCCTCTTGTATGTTGAATGTCAAGATATGTTGTTCATATCTATGTCATAATCAGAAGGGAAAATGCTGATGTTCTTTCTTATGTGGTTAAAAAAGACACCTCTACATATTTTAAATATGTTCTTCTAAAAGCCTTTATTGGAATAATAATGAAATATTCATTAACTACTTGTACAGCATGTTTTATATCACTGTTCAGTGCTTTTTCATGGAAAAAGATAACTTAGGGGGCTTTTAAAATTTAGGGGGCTTTTAGAAACATGGATTACCTTCTAAAAGAGAATTAGTGTTAATATATTTCAAATTCTTACAAAGTCTATATCCTAGCTTCTTTCTTGTACAATGTTATTTAAAAGATGTTTTGAGTCTCTCACAAGTATTTTAAAAGCCACTAGACCCCATTGCATGTATGGTGCTATTGGAATTAAACAAAAACCACAACCTCCCCCCTCCCCCCAAGTTTTAAAAAAACACTGTTCTGCTATCTTTGTGGGCTCCCTTTATCAATTGTGACATATCATGCGGGGTGGAAGAAGATAGGCCTCCAAGATGTTATAGTTCTTCAAACTACCCTGAAATGTTCTCAGGAACTAAAGGTAGTTTCCCCTTGACTTTAAGTCTAGTTGTGTCTGACTCTGGAGGGTGGTGCTCATCTCCATTTCTAAACTGAAGTTGTTAGGAGACGCCTTCGAGGTCATGTGGCCAGCATGACTGCATGCAGCGCTGTTACCTTTCTGCAGAAGCAGTACCTATTGATTTACCCACGTTTGCATGTTTTCGAATTGCTTGGTTGGCAGAAGCTGGGGCTAACGGCGGGAGCTTACCCCGCTCTCCGGATTAGAAACTGTCAACCTAGCAAGTTCAGTAGTCTACCCTGCTGCACCACCAGGGGCTCTCTGGACCAAGATATCCAAAATATAGGAATTCCTCGATGTTTTCAGGCCTGTGCTTTCACAATTTACATCAAGCATGACCAATTTGGGTAGTCTTGTCCAACAATATCTAGGGATCCATTTACCAAGGTCAGTTTGAAAGGAGTGGGTTTTGTCTCCCTTTCCAAAGAAATTATGTTTTGACAAGAAATTGATCTTTTCTTGCATTACACAGGGCTCTTTCAGTTATGGTCTGTCGCTTTTGATTGGTACTGCTGGCTGTTGTCACCTCCACAATAACTCGTTTTCTTTCAATTTCTTTTATTTGCGGGCAGTGTGGGTATTGTTTGATGGGCATAGTGTTTTCCTTTTTTTTTGACTGGGAGAAAAGTTTGTTGAGGTTTACATTATAGTCCTGTGTTTTGAAATGGTCTCTTCTCTACCATTTTATTGGTATTTACGTTTTTTTTAGAGTAGTGTGTGCTTTTTTAAAAAAAGTTATGAACATTGAAGCTGGAATTAAAAGGAGGAAGAAGAGGAGAATTTAATTTGCTTTTACTTTTCCTACACCCATCTTTTAGTTGTCTGGTATTCAAAACATTGCAGCTTATGCCAGGAAACACATCATTGAGGGGGTGCCCAAAAAGGTTGACATGAACCTTTTTCATCTTTGATATCTGGGAATTAAAAAAATAATAATTGGAGGGTGGGAACAAAAACTTACAGCTGTTGCCAAGAATTGCCACCATATAGTTGAGGATAATTTGGAAATTGAACATTGAAAGAGAGAACTATGACAGTAACATAATTTAAAGCTACTAGTATGAACTGTTCTAAATCTCTTTCTAAGAATTGAGAGTGCCTGGTCATTTTCAGTCCTTTGACAAAACAAAATAACATACTTCTATCAGAAAAAGACTGGAAGGGGAGGAGAAAAAGAGTGTGGCAGCACACTACGACGTAATGGGTTAAACCCTTGTGCTGGCTGAACTGATGACTTGAAGATAGGAAGTTTGAATCCACGAGACTGGGTGAGCTCCCATCTGCCAGCTCCAGCTTCCCATGCAAGGACATGAGAGAAGCCTTGCACAGGAAGGTAACAGAGCTGGACGTCTCCTGGGCAACGTCTCTGTAGGCAGCCAATTCTCTCTCACCAGAAGCAACTTGTAGTTTTTCAAGTTGTTTCTGTCACAATAAAAAAGCACCTTAAACTCAATTGTTTCTTTTTATTTTAGCATAAGCTTTCATGAAAATAAACTGACTTCTTCAGATGCAGTACAGAGTGTTATTAAAGAATAAAGCATATTTGATGCTTGTCTTTACCTGGTCAAGACTCCCTTATATTGAGCAAAGACAAGTATCTTAGAGAAATATTACTTTGTTAGAACACCTGCAGTTTCACACTTGAATTTTTAAAGAATTCTTAGATGGAAAATATCAGGGCTAGGTTATTTTTTAGTTTGTCACTATGGTCTGGGATTGTATTTGTTTATCAGACTGAAGATCAAATAATTTTTGAAAATATCATTTCAGTCACTATCCTACAATTTCTTCAGCATAGACAGATACATAGTTCAAGCTCTCTATCATCTTCTTGGCCTTCTCCTACAATTTATTTAATTTGCTTGCCATCTAAATGTCCAGATAGCCTCCCTCCCAGCCATTGCCTAGTTTCCAATATATTGAATGCTTTATTTATTTTTTATTCTCACTAATGTTAGTAATATGCTTCTCAAAACACACTTAAAATATTCCTTATCTGCCTGGGTTTCCTTTTGTCATTTTGTTTTTCTTGTTTGGAAAGAACATCCATTTGCTGAAGAAAACTCTTCCATTTCCTAATAGTTTCCTTGACCTTGCCAGGGATCTTGTGGGCTTGGTGGTACATCTCCTGATGCTTCTATTATTGTGGTTTTGAGTAAACCCCAATCATTCTGAATGATTTTGACTACACTGCTGCAGCAGATCCACACAAAGTCCTGCTGCAAAAGATCCACACCAATATGAGTAAATATCTTTAATTGAAATGTTCATGTATTTTTATTCAAAATGTTCTTATTTGGTTGTTTTTTCTGTTAGATTACTGTTATACTGCTTTGTGAAATAGATTGAAATATGATTAAAATGGCAAGCTCTTAAATGCAACAGGCAGTAGTAAAAATCTATGATTACAGTCACCATCAGGTGGCAAAGGTAATGTGTTTGCTGTCCTCTTGGAATGAAGTGAGCCGCTCTAAAGAAGATATATAGTATGGCCCCTATATTCATGGGGAATACATTTCCGAACTTCACATGGATGCACAAAACTGTGGATAATATCAAACTCTGTTGTAATGAAGGACTAAGAATACCATGGAATCCTCCTGGGAGACCTAGAAAATGACATATTTTATCAGACATTTGTAAATGGAACCAAGGATAGCAATTTGACATGTACAACGATCTTATGTATAAGCCTAAACTCTTTTGATAGTCCAAACTAGAAGACACCAATTTAAGCAGTGGGATTTCACAGTCCTGCCCCCATACTCACTTGCCAATTACTATGGTTTTATTGCTTGAAGAATACCTGCACATTAATTTGTTTTATGTGTAGGTATTGGTTCACAGCAACCAACACACAGTAACCACAGAGGTTATAATCCAATGGCATGGATGTCATGATGATTGCTGGCCTCTCATCTGCTGCAGCTTTGTGTCTGCCTTCTCAGCCATTGTAACATGTACTATGTTATCATCCGCCTGATTTGTTATTGAGGTTATTTTCGGATTTACCTTTGTCTTGACTTACCATTCAATACTTGATGGAATGAGTCTAGTCTGTTTGGGACTAACCAAGAAAATTCCAGCACTGTGTGTCATAGCACAGAAAGCTTACTTGTGGTTTCCACTCTTAAATAGTTGGGAGAGAGCCTTTAGGTATCTGAGTCTACCCATAAAGGCAATAGAATAACAAGGCAAAGCATTAGCTATTGAAAGTACTAAATCAGATAATTGAAAAACACACCCTGTACTTTGAACTAAATGTACTTATATTTATAGCGGTACTGTAAGACTGATTTCAAAGCTTCAACAACAAATACTATATTTCTAAGCTATTATATATTGTGAATGTCTTATCTATAATTGACTTCAGTTTTACAACTACCGGTATACTACATTTCATATCTAATGGTTCTATAATGTTGTCAGTGTTCCTTCTTATTGCATATATTTCCTATATATGCAGAAATAACAGCATACATTCTTAGTCTGGTTGAAGGCAGTATAACACAGAAAAGAACTGAACATATTGAGTACAGAGGAGGTATTTTGCAAAAGAAGGATGTGTTTTCAGGGTGGGGAGGGATGAAGCAATATTGATTGTTGTCCGCCTCACTTTATTGAACATTTAAACACCACAGTACCAATACTTAAGCTGACTTCCAGTAAGCATTATGTCTTGCCCTTGCTTCATTATGCACTTAATGATTTAAATATATTTTCCAATACTCTGTTCTAAAACTCGGTCACTCAGCATCCTGCGTGAGATGCATGGATAAGTAAACAATATAAACACGGCAGCAAGAAGCAAGATTGAGGGTGTTTCCAGACAGAGTCATTAGTGTTGAACTCTCTGATTTAGATGAGCCTTTGGAAGATCATGTGTTAGATTAAGTATGTGTTCTTGTGCAGAAGTTATATGGACAGACTATCATTTACTTTATTTTAGGCTTTAGATTCTGTTTCAATTTTTATTGCATGTCATTACAGAAGTAGTTAGAAGTTTAAAAGTGATTATAAACTTCTTAAATTGTGCCTCAAAACAAATAGAAGACTATTGTTGCAGTTGTTGCAAGAAAGGTTTCATGTCAACTTCATTGTTTGCATGATCTTGTGGCAGCATATGAAACTGATTAAAAGTAAGCTTGTGTTGTGTTGAGTACATGGCAATGATCCAGTCTGGGTGTAATGACATTACCATGACTTGAGGAATGGGTTGAAATTGTTCCCAATCTAAATTGGGCCAATGAACTCCTAGTGTAACCTGGGCATTCACATACCCAGCTGAATTCAGGAGTGCAGCTAGGCAGTAAAAGTTCCAAGTAATGAAGCTCCCTGTAATGAAGGTGGTGTTCTAGTTCGTGTTGAGTGATTTCAGCTCCGCTAAAACCTAGCTGCACTCCTGAATTCGGCTGGGTATGTGAATGCCCAGGTTACACTAGGAGGTCCTCTCTATTTATGTCATTAAGCAGAGTGCCTTCACATTTTAGCATGAATTATAGTTGTCCATAGACTGTCATTCAATTTTTTTAAAACCAAATCAAACGGATGAGGAAAAAATAGTCCTACATGTGTTTTTCAAAACTCCGTGGAGCTGGCCTCAATCAGTTCCAAAATATAGCAAGATACTGTGTGAAAGAATGAAAAGAAATCATTACTCACAGAAAATACATGATATATGCACTTCAAAGCCTAATAAGTGTTATTCTGAGATACTTCTAAAAGAATATACTTCATCCGAGGTTAGTAAAAGGTAAAGATTTCCCTGACATTAAGTTTAGTTCTGTCTGACTCTGGAGGGTGGTGCTCATCTCAATTTCTAAGCCAAAGTCATGTGATGGGCATGACTACTTGAAGCACTGTTACCTTCCTACAGAAGTTGTACCTATTGATCTACTCACATTTGCATGTTTTTGAACTGCTAGGTTGTCAGAAGCTGGGCCTAACAGTGGGAGCTCAACCTGCTCCTCAGTTTTGAATCGCCAACCTTTCAGTCAGCAAGTTCAGCAGCTCAGCGCTTTAACCCACTGAATCACCAGGGGGCCTATTTAGAGGTTGATGTTCATATTTTTGCTACGTTAAAAACAATTGAATTAATATTAATTTTATATCAACATTTTCCCTTTTCTGCAGTATGATGTGTTCAGTGGTAGCTGCTAGCTTCCATTTCTTCAAGAGTAAAGTCTGCACTTTAAAAGAACTATAGAAGATACTGAACGCCAAAATAGCTTCAGCACTTTGGATAGCTGGTTTAAATTTCAGACCAATATGCACAGGGTCATCACTGCCCTACTGAACAAGAGCTATTACCAAATCCAATATTTCTACGCACTGCGTGCAGTAATGGTTTCAGTATTGTCCTAGAAAAACTGGGCATTAAGGATCCTAATTATACATGGAGACTTCATGGGTGACCTTGGGCAATTCTCAGTCTCAGGAGAAAGCAGTGCCATCCCAATCCCATACCAGAATGAATTCTGCAAAAAAAAATTGTCTATTATAGGTCACATAAATCAGAAATTAGGACATAATACTATTGTAATGTTTTTCACTAACAATTTACCTAATCCAGTAAGATCAGTGAAAGATTCTTTCACAGAACTGATCTTTCTATCATACTGTCAACAAAGCTTTCCCTTCTCTATTTATTCTTTCAGTAAAAAATCATAGATATGTTATTTTTTTAACGTACCGAAGAGTATATTTGAACTAACAGTGTAGCATCCAATTCTATGGATTGGTTATAGATTATCAAACCATTAGAGATATCATTGCCCCACTGGTGGTGCAATGGATTAAACCCTTGTGCCAGCAGGACTGCTGACCAACAAGTTGGCGGTTTGAAACCAGGGAGCAAGGTGAGCTCCCGTCTCAAATCTAGCTTCCCATGTGGGGACATAAGAGAAGCCTCCCACAGTAAGACTTTAAACATCCGGGCATCCCCTGGGGAATGTCCTTGCAGATGTCCAATTTCTCACACCAGTAGTGACTTTTAGTTCCTCAAGTCACTCCTGACACACACAAAAAGAGAAAAGAAAACCATTAGAGGTATCATTCTCATACAGGGGACAGGTCTTGTCCAGGATTGGAACCTGGCTAAACTGTAGGAAACAAAGGGTGGTAATAAATTGACACTTCTCTGGATGGAAAGAGGTGAGAAGTGGCGTACCCCAAGGTTCAGTTTTAGGACCGTTACTTTTTAATTTATTCATAAATGATCTGGATGTAGAAGTAAATTGTGAGGTAGCAAAGTTTGCAGACGACACTAAATTGTTCAGGGTAGTTAAAAATGAAACTGACTGTAAAGAGCTCCAGAAAGATCTCTCGAAATTGAGTGAATGGGCAACAAAGTGGCAAATGCATTTTAACCTAAACAAGTATAAAGTCATGCACATCGGGGCAAAGAACCCCAAATACACTTATCAACTGATGGGATCAAAGCTTTCTGAGACAAACCAGGAAAGGGATCTTGGGGTTTTGGTGGACAGCTCAATGAAGATGTCAACCCAGTGCGCTGCAGCAGTGAAAAAGCAAATTCTATGCTTGGCATGATCAGGAAGGGAATTGAAAATAGGTCGGCAAATGTTGTATTGCCTCTACAAATCTATGGTGAGGCCACATCTAGAGTACTGTGTACAATTCTGGTCACCGCACCTCAAGAAGGATATAACGGAACTGGAAAAGGTACAAAGAAGGGCAACAAAAATGATCCAAGGGATGGAGCAGCTCCCTTATGAGATCAGGTTGCAACGCCTTGGTCTTTTCAGCCTTGAAAGACGGCGTTTAAGAGGTGACTTGATCAAAGTGTATAAAATCATGCATGGGATAGAAAAGGTGAATAAAGAAAATATTTTATATACAGGCAGTCTCCAAGTTAAGAAAAGGATAGGTTCTGTATATTTGTTCTTAAGCTGAATTTGTATGTAACTCAGAACAGATACATTTTAAGTGTAACTCCAATCGTGTATGTGTGTGAGTGTGTTTTGGATAGCATAGTGTGTTTGTTTTGCTGTATGTGACCCTGTTCAGAAGATTTCCCTTCATTTTCTGTCTCTGTAATAATTGAATTTTGAAAAAAAATAGCTTATTGTGGAAACAAGGATGGCTGAGAAAGTTTCAATGGAGACACCTTTTCCCCATTTTAACTCTTTTAGGAGTGAATTTCCTTTCCTTGGGGTAGATTTCTCTCACTTCCTGTTGACTCGCCCTTGTTTTTAACTATGAGTTGTTTGTAAGTCAGGGACTGCCTCTCTATATATTCATCCTCTCCCCCCTCCTCTTCTCTTCTCTTTTCTCTTGTTGTTTTGTTGATCCCTGCTTGGCTGGTTACATAAATTGAGAGGATACTATGATATACTTCATCTTCATGTAATATTTATAAAAGGAAACAAAACCACCAGATGCTATCTAGATTCACATAAATTTCCATCTGTATGTTTCATATTTAATTTCAAACATGAAACAAAAGGAAGGTCTCATCTACATTGCCATATAAAAACTGAATTACATGGCCAGTGTAGATTCATATAATGGCATTCAGTGCTGTTAAACTGTGTTATATGAGTCTACACAGACCATGTATTCCAGTTTAAAACTGCATTATATGGTAGTGTAGATAGGGCCTAAGAGGGCATGGGGGGAAAATCTGGGGTTTCTTTTTTTAGCGCGGTATGAACTATATACTAAAATTAACTAGTTCCTACAGTATGTCAGGAGTTTGAAACAGGAACTAGTAAAATTTTCTAGGAACAAACTAAAAGTGTTCCTTCTAATCCCTTCAGCAAAGGTGTCAGTTGCTAGAACCATTTAATTTAATGACTTTTGGATGTCAGAGTTGTGCATTATTGACTTGAGTGGCCTCCCAAGCCAGACAGGTCACAACCGAAGGGTCTGACAAAGAGCATCAAAGGGCAGGATGGTCTCTCTAGCCTTTTGGCAACCATCCTAGGAGAAGGAAAACTCTGATTTCAAACCCGGGCAGATGGTGCTTGTTTAACCCTGTAAGGTCAACCATCTAAGACAGGGGTGCTCACACTTTTTCAGCATGGGAGCTACTGATTAAAAAACCAAGTCCCAAAGATCACCTACCCAGAAATGTAAAACGTATAACTATTTTCTTATTTATTTATTTATATTTATTATTCATTTTTATGTACCGCTCCTTCCAGCAGGCTCGGGGCAGTTTACATAAAATGAAGTTATAAAACATCAACATTTCAATTTAATAACAACAATATAAAACAGAGCATTAAAATACATCCAACCACCCCATTTCTCCCACACTGCCATATTACCACACATATTATCAGCCAGAAAGTAAGAAAAGAGGCTTTTGAACTGCAAGGCCATTTAATACTCAGCAAGGTAAACAAAGGGGCATGCAAAAATACATCCAACCACCCCATTTCTCCCACATTTCCATATTCCCCAACATATACAGTATTTCTCAAGGATCAAAGCAGGCAGAGAGGCTTTGGACCTAAAAGGCCATTTTTAAAAATAAAAAGGAAACAAAGAGACATGCCAAAGTACAATCAAGCACGCACCCCATTTCTCCCACATTTCCATATTCCCCAACATATATTTCTCAAGGAACAAAGCAAGCAGAGGGGCTTTGGAGCTAAAAGACCATTTTTAAACATTAAACATAAACAAAGAGACATGCCACAGAACAATCAAGCAAACACCCCAAAGTAAAAGCATCATCCAGGCCTGCACCCTTTGGTCTCCTACGACTCTGAGTGGCTGGAGAAGGACGGAGGGAGGAGGAGGAATCCAAAAGAGGGGCCCCATTCTGCCTCTTGGACTCTGGAGCTTTTGGAGGCGGCGCGCGAGCAGGGAGCGGGGAGGAGCAACGACGAAGGACTTCTTTGCAGCGTGCAGGGGCGCGTGAAGAGGACCAACAGCAAAAAACCTGGTCAGGGGCCTGAAGATCACCAGGATGAGGCCCGAAGATCACCCTGGTGATCGCGATCACCGTTCTGAGAACCCCTGATCTAAGAGAAGGAAACTTGAACCAAACCTATGACCTGAGGACCTCGCTGCCACCGTCCCAGCTTGCTAGGCCCCGGCAGATGAACCTTTGGTTTAAAGCGTGAGGCCAGTTCTGTGCACGCTGCGCTACACCAGAAAAATTCATTGCACAGGCTCGAAGGACAAATCCAACCTTGTCATCAACGCGCTTGTAGAAAGCGTGGGATGAGTCCTTCCTGAACCTTCGTTCGCGAAGAAAAGCCAATTAAAGGGGGGGGGTATTAACATTGATCTTAAATGTATCTTCTCCAAAAGAAAAAGGTCCTTTTATATATAGAATAATTTTGATACAGGGAAAATCCCTGCTGGTGGTAGTGATTCTGGAGGTTATTTTCCAGGGGCTCAAAATATAGTATAGCTAAGAAGCACGTACACATTTTAAAAGCCCAAAACACCTGATCAGGCTTTCAAAAAATGGAGCCATGGACACATAGGTGGCTAAAGAGAAGCAGAATTAGAAAGCAATCAGAACTCTCTGCAACCATGCAGTTATTTCTTATAATATTAAACAGAGCTTGAATTAACAGTTGGGTGAAGAGAGATAAGAAATTTGCTTATGTGCACATTGGGATTTTCGAGTGCATGCGTATGAGGTCCAGTGCATCTCGGACAGATTTTTTAAAACTTCCTCTATTTTGATCCGCTTCAAAGGAAGATGTGAGGATGGCAGGGGACTATTTCCCAGGACTAACAGGTCTGTGTGTGGACTTGCTGTCAGGTCCTGGGATTTTTTGCCCCATTTATAAAACCCACATTTTGACGTTGTCTGAAAACGCCCTTTGACAACTGCAATACACTCTCCATGGGGCAACCATTGAAAACTACTTGGGCCACTTCTACACTGCCATATAATCCAGATTATCAAATCAAATAACCCATATTATTTGTTTTGAACTGGATTATATTAGTCTACACTGTCATATAATCCAGTCCAAAGCAGATAATCTGGATTTTATATTCCAGTGTAGAAGAGGCCTAATGCACTGTTTAACGACACAAAAGTAGGCTTTCTTAACTGTGATCCCTCAGCAATGGAGTATTCTCCTCTTTGAAAATATGACTTGCAGAGACAGAGGTCTTATTCCGGCACCAAATTAAAACCTGATTTGTTTATAAAAGTCCTTGAGCCTAAGGACATCAGCCAATGCACATACATACATTGTTTTCTGTCACTTTAACTTCACTCTTTTAAAACTATGATATTGCTTAAAAATATTTTTAAGAATAGTTACATTATTTACAGTATATGGTTTTAAATTTTATTGTCCTACATTTTAAATCATTAGTTGTGTTTATTGAAAGCCACCAGAGAACTTGCAACATGGAATGAGATAGAAATATTGTAAATAAATATAGAATAGCCATGTCATGTTTTCCGTTGGGATCTTCTAGAGAGTTGTGGTGATCAGTGAAGCATAAAAGATTGCCATTCATTTTTGTAACAGAGCCATGTTCCAAACTTGATACCTGCCAGACCACAAAAGCTATTTTTTCCACCACAATAAGAACTTTATATGCTATACATCTCTCATTCATACATCAATTCCTAAACATCTTGAGGATGGAGTTCAAAATCTAAGCAAAACTTAGCAAAAGTGGAGTCTTACAGAATACAGGCCACTGGTGTGTTTATACTTCATTCTGATTGTGACATAGTGATATAAAACAGAGACTTCAAAAACAACATCTGGCATTTGGTCCTTCCTATATTCCACTTTTGCTACAAAGTCTTGACAGAAGGTTAGACAGGATTTTAAAAAACCTTTTTGTTCTCAGTTGGACTAAATACGGCAGCATGCTTTCCTTTTGGAAACCTTTTAAAAATGGATGAGCACATATTGCACTGCTGAACAAAGCAGAACAGATGCTTATGTACGATGATTTAGGTTGGATCTACACTGCCATATAGTTCAGTTTCTGAATCCAAATTATTTGCGTTGAACAGGATTATACGAGTTTACACTACATATATAGTTCAGTTCAAAGCAGCTAATCTGGATTCTTTCACAGGATTCTATGGCAGTGTTTGATGCCATAGTGCAAACTTACGTATTTAGGTAATCCCTTGTTGTCCAAGTATGATGGACCTCCAGGTGTTGTGTCTTGGTGGTGGATATGTAGGTGAATGTAGAGCCCTATTCTTTATCCACAGTGGAGGCATCGGTTTCCAGGTGGAAGGCAGTCCTGGTCAGGGTTGGCTTGACGTGTTTTCCTTTTGGCACATTTCTCCCTTTCTCCCTCCATTCGTGCCTCTTCAAATTCTGCAGCACTTCTAGTCACAGCTGAACTCCAGTTAGAGTGCTCAAGGGCCAGGGCTTTCCAGTTGTTGGTGTCTATGCCACAGTTTTAAGGTTGGCTTTAAGCCCATCTTTGAATCTCTTTTCCTGTCCACCAACATTATGTTTCCTGTTCTTTACTTGGGAGTATAGTAACTGCTTTGGGTGATGGTGATCGGGCATTAGGACAGTGTGACCAGTCCAGCGGAGTTGCTGGCACAGGTGAATTGCTTCAGTGCTGGTGGTCTTTGCTTTGTCCACCTATCTTCCCAAGAGACTTGTAGGATTTTTCAGAGGCAACGCTGATTCCAAGAGTTGAGTGTGACATCTGTAGATGGTCCATGTTCCACAGGTTTAGAACAGACTTGGGAGGACAATGGCTTTATAAAGAAGCACATTGGTATCTCTATGGATGTCTCAATCCTCAAACACTCTTTGCTTCATTTGGAAAGCAGTGTATTTCAGTGTTGATGTTGATTTTTGTGAAGAAGTGTCTGCTAGGACAGTAGAGATGGTCAACATTTTCTAATGTTATGCCATTAAACTGTATTTTGGCATTGCCTGGTGCCTGCTGCAAGAGCACTTTGTTCAGTGAGAGGCCGAGCTTTTTGTATGCTTCTGCAAAGGTGTTTAGAGTGGCTTGTAGATCTTCTTCTGAAGGCCCCTTTGGAGTGAGAAGGGTGGGATATAAATGCAGAAAATAAATAAATATATAAACATTTAAAATAAATAAAAAATACATATAGTTTTTGTAAAGTTATTTGAAGAAAATGGCAAAATGACCAAATAAGGGAAGTGCAAGAGGCTCAATGAGTGTATTTTTAAAAATCCAATAAAACTGGATGTCTTACAGACATTAAAAAAAGAATCAGCTACAAGTTTTGGCATATTATAGGTCTTCCTTTTAAAAATTCTTTTCAAATTGCCAACCAAAGCAAAGCACTCGTGTGTGGTGTTTCCACATGCAAAAAATTCTATCCATATTCAAAAATAATATTTTGAATCCATATTTTTTTTCTAGATGACTTTTTAACCACCCTTACATAATATTATGTCTTCTTTTTTTTAGCTGAGTGTAAATCATTGGGAATGCTTTGCTAGAGTTAGTGTGGTCCGTGTTTCAGGAGTCATGTTCATTTATTGTTTTATTGGAAAACATTGCATTAATTGTTATATATTTAAAATATTTCTGTGTTATCTATTTATTTGTCAATGCCTGGCCATTTTAATCAGAAAGGAAACAATGTACAAAATGCCTGAGAAGACAGGGAGAGGTGGGTTTCTTTGTTTTTTTGTGAAATCACGATGCACTGCTAACAAGCTTCTTTTTAAAAAAAATAATATTCCAGAACCATTTTGTTGGGTGTCTGGGTTGTATCCAATCTAATGCATTTTTTAAAAAAGTAAATGGGATAGCATGTTTTCCTTGTAGCTATGTGTGCCATGAGCAATTGTGCAGATACTAACAAGGAATTGGTATAATTATTACCACCACCGAAATAATGAAGTTGTGAAAGCATTTGCGAAATATTTGCATATTGTGGTACTTCTCTTGTGACAGGCACTAAAAATACCGGAATCTAACATCACAGATGAATTGATTCCAAAAAAAAGAAAGAAAGAAAAGAAAAAGAAAAAGAAAAGAAAACACAGAGCAGAATTTTGAAAGTCTCTCATTCATAGTGCTGACTTGACAACAAAGAACAAGAACATCACCAACAGAAGTGAACTTGGGGTGGAATTTTGAGCTCTTGAGATGACCCCCATCACTTACAACTCACATAGCTGAGAAAGAAAAATGTTTTCATGACTCCCCCACACTCTTGAAATGTTATATATGTCTGTGTACTAAACCATTCTATGAATTATTATTCTTTAAATCAGTGGTTCTCAACCTTGGTAAACTGGCTGGGATTTCTGGGAGTTGTAGGCCAAAACACCTGGGGATCCACAGGCTAAGAACCACTGCTCTAGATCAGTGTTTCTCAAACTCAGCTCCCAGAAATCCCAGCCAGTTTACCAGCTGTTAAGAATTATGGGAGCTGAAGTCCAAAACACCTAGAGGACCAGAAGTTGGGAACCACTGCTCTAGGTAAATAAGCTACCACATACCTTGCCTTTGGTTGCAGTAATTCTTAATCTGCAAGCTTTTCAAATAGAATTTTCCATATATGTATTCATAAGGAAATCAAGAATGGAGCAAAGGGAGCATTATCTGCATACACACTTTCTATTAATTTTGAAAATATTTTTAAAGGCAAAAACAAATCTTTCATGGCAATAGAACTTGTGGTACCTTGAGGAAAAAAAGGTTAATATTTCAAATAAGATTTCATTTATTTATTATTTCCATTTCTATACTGCCCTTCCCCGCAGGCTCGGGGCGGTTTACATAGCCTAAACACAATCGTAATATGCAACAATAAAACAAATTTAACACAAATTTAAAACAGATTTAAAACAGATTTCCGACTCGCACAGAATAGTCAACATGGGTTATCAGAGGTTAAAAGCCTGCCGGAAGAGCGTTGTTTTGCAGGCCCTCTGAAAAGAGGATAACTCTTTGAGGGCCCGAACATCCTCCGGTAAGGCGTTCCAAAGGATCGGAGCTACCACCAAAAATGCTCTCTGCCTGGTGGAGGACAGGTGCAGGGGTGGTCTAGGATAATTTTAAATGGTAAGCGAACGTTATTTTGGCGCCCCCCCCAAAACATTATTTTGCCCCCCTCCGCGCATGCCCAGAAGCTCCTGTGCGCAGGCGCAGAAGCCTGTAAACACAGCACTCCCTATTCGGCACGCAGGGAGGTTTGCTACGGCGTGGCGTTGCAGCGCACAAGACCCAAAAGCGGAACATCGGCCGGACGCTGTCTGGCGGGCGGGGGAAAGCGCCCTTTACCCAGATGGCACCCCACGCAGCGGCATCCTTTGCCTACCGGTAGGACCACCCCTGGACAGGTGGAATGTCTGAACAGAGGGTAGTACACGAAGATTTTGTTCTTTAGACCGTAGTGATCTCTGGGGAACATATGGGGTGAGGCGGTCCCTCAAGTACTCAGGCCCTAGTCCATATAGGGCCTTGAAGGTCAGCACCAGCACTTTGAAAGTAATCCGGTACTCCACTGGAAGCCAATGCAGTCGCTGCAGGATGGGGGTGATATGACTGATGTTTGGAGATAGCCTGCAAACATCAGTCATCTGATAATGTATCACTTTGGCCCCTTCCACACAGCTGAAGAAAATCCCACATTATCAGCTTTGAACTGGAATATATAGCAGTGTGGACTCAGATAATCCAGTTCAAAGCACATGTTGTGGAATTTTCTGCCTTGATCTTCTGAGTTATATGGCTGTATGGAAGGGCCCTCAAAATTGGAAAAGATGTATCGAAAATGTATTTAGTCCTATAAATAAAAGTGTCAGCCAGTGCAGTATAGTGGTTTGAGTGGTGGGAAAGGACATCAAGAACCTAAGTTTCAAATCCCCATACAGTCATGGATACCAACCAGGGGAACCTCCCTTTGCCTCAGAGGAAGTTAACTCTGAATAAACCTTGCCAAGAAAAACTTGCAATAGAGTTGTCATAAGCTGAAGCCAACTTAAAGACACTTAACAACCTGGGAAAATATAAATCCTGCTAAAATAATCTCACTGAATTAATTTTACCTTCAGGGACTTCAAAGGAGTTTTATTATATCCTGGGGAAAATCTTTTTAAGTGTCTTCTAATATAAATACACTTTTTGGTAGGGAAATTGATTATTCTCACACTATATTATTGCAGGAGTAAGGAACATTTCTTGCCTTGAGAACCACATCACCTTCCCTCCTATAGTGAGTTGTCCTCCTTAATTTCTCACACCATCCTCATTCATCTCTTACTTCTTCTGACTTTCACATTTGCATAAAACATGTGCATAAAAGATCAGAAGTGAGCAAAGTCCAAGGGAAAAACTCTTGAAATGGGAAACTGTATTTCAAGAAATAAGAAGAATCACCCAAACAGAGATAATAGGAACACCGGAGATAGCACTGCTGTCATTTATTGATAATGTTAAAATACCATTAAAATAATTGCCAATCTGGTAACAGCAGCAAGATTGTTAATAGCTAAAAAAAATGGAAAGAAGGAGGGGAGTGCCAATTGAAAGAGTGGTATAGGGAGATCTGGAACATTGTAATAAACGATAAACTGACATGAAACATAAAGGTTAAATAGAAATTTTTTAAAAGATGATTTTTGGAAGATTTGGGGGAAATTGATAGAATATATATACAGAAGGTAAGAGGAACAAACCTGTAATAAAAACAACTGATTTTTGGAAATAAATATTGTAATTGGCTGGTCTAGGGTGAAGGGCCAGCACTGGGTGATTGGACAACATGTAATGAAGCAGGAGGATGAAATATTATAGGCATTAAGACATACATGTTTTGTACAATTTGTTAAGGGGAAGTTATAAGTATAAGAATGTTTAAACACTGAATATGTTAAACCTACAATAAATAAAAGGTGTTTTTTAAATTAAAAAAAAGAAAAGAAAAATGGCAATGATCTAGCTATACTTGGTTATTGCCTGTTGTTCTAGGAAAGATACCGTGTTTCCCCGAAAGTAAGACAGCGTCTTACTTTGTTTTCCCCCCGAAAAGTCCCCCTACGTCTTACTTTTGGGGTACGTCTTATATAAACTAAGCGTGCGCCGTCGCCACGCCCATGCCGCTGCCGCCGTCACACCGCCGCCGCAACCGGGCCCATCGGCCGCGGCACACCTCCGCGGCGCAGCTTTCTGGACGAAAAAAGGGAGGGAGAAAAGAGCAAGAGGCGTGGCGAAGCAGCGACGCGTCACTCTGACGCAGCGCCGCTTTGCCACGCCTCTAGCTCTCTTCCCCCACCCTTCTTTGGAGGCCTGGCAAAGCGACGACGCGTCACTCTGACGCAGCGCCGCTTTGCCACGCCTCTGGCTCTCTTCCTCCTCCCTTCCTTGGACAAAGGAAGGGAGGGGGAAGAGGCCCAGAGGCGTGGCAAAGTGGCAACGCGTCACTCTGATGCAGCGCCGCTTTGCCACGCCTCTGGGTCTCTTCCTCCTCTCTTCCTTGGACTTGTATGACTTCATCAGACAGGCTTAGTTTCAGTGACATGCACCGGATCTTCCATAGTTTTATGATGGACCCCGCCTGCTCCCATCAGACAATGTTGAACTACTTCTGGTGGGGCTCCATCGTAAAACTATCAAAGATCTGGTGCATGCTGCTCTCACGGCAACATGGGAGGCTTCCTCTGTTGCCTTTGAGAGAAGCCAATGCTCCCCCCCCCCCCCCAGGTAGAAGTTGAGTCGAGTGATGTGGTTTCCCATGGGCCATGTCGGGTAGCTCTGGAACTCGCTTTCCAGTGAGATTAGGCAAGCACCTACCCTGGCAGCCTTTAGGAAAAGCCTAAAAACCTGGCTTCTCCAGTGTGCCTTGATGAATGAACTACAAATCCCCATACCATGTCCGTCCCAGTATAAATCTGTCCTCTTGGTACACTTTTTCTCATCCCTTAGTGAATATTAACCCCATTGTTTGTCCTATCTGAGTCTCCCTTCAGATACATTACTCTATTTACCCATCTCACCCAGGGTTTTATAATTTTATCCCTTGCATTTGGCCATGCTCACTGTGTTTTAATTCTTTTTACCATTTTATTTTGTGTTTATTTTATTGTATATTTTGTTATTGTTTGTATTTTACTTTGCCTTATTGAAATTATATTGTTTAGCCGGTATTTCACCACTGACATCCACCAGGAAATAGCCAGTAATGAAAGGACCAAGACATTGACATCTCCCACCCTTCCCCTGTTCGGATATCAGCCAGCAAGACAACATCTTAAATCAGGGTTCCTCAAACTAAGGTCATTTACCTGGCCCTCACTGAGGGTCAACCTAAGTCTGAAATGACTTAAAAGCACACAACAACAACAACAACAACAATCCTGTGTCATCAGCCAAAAGCAGGCCCACACTTTCCATTGAAATACTAGTAAGTTTATATTTGTTAAAATTGTTCTTCATTTTAATTATTATATTGTTTTAAGTGGTTTCACACTACAAATAAGATATGTGCAGTGTGCATAGGAATTCATTCATGTTTTTTTCAAATTATAATCCGGCTCTCCAACAGTTTGAGAGACAGTGACCTGGCCCTCTGTTTAAAAAGTTTGAGGACCCCTGTCTTAAATCAAGAAATAGCTTCCTAAGATCCAAAGAGATTCTCGCAGAAACACCTCAGCAAGCGAGAGTCCAAAAGTGGCAAAAGGTTAAACCCCAGAAACTCAAACAGTGGCTGATACCGAATGAGAAACTCCTTCCCAGGCACATGGAAGACTGGGCAACATGGAAGGTGCTGAACAGACTGCAGAGCCAATCTTAAGAAATGGGGTTACAGAGTGGAATCCATGACATGCAAGTGTAGGGAAGAGCAAACCACAGACCACTTACTACAATGCAGTCTGAGCCCTGCAACATGCACAATGGAGGATCTTCTCACTGCGACACCAGAGGCATTCCAAGTGGCCAGCTTCTGGTCAAAGAAAATTTAGTATAATGACAAGTGTTTAACTTTGTTTGTAGTTTTTTATACAGTATAACTGTATTCTCAATTTGCTTCTGACACAATAAATAATAATAAATATTAAATATACAGTAATAAAATTATAGTGCCTCATAACATCGTGCACTCATCTCATTTCTAAACTGATGTTGTGAACAAGTGTAGTAGTCATGGAGAAGTTATTAATTTCAAGCAATTTTTGCAGTGCACCACAAATCATGAGATTTATGGTTGTATAATGATGTGACCTCTGAAACAAGTGGATTAAGTCCATAAACGAATGCTTTTCAATGCATAGACATCGCAAATGAAATCGGTGTAGACAGATGCTAATGATTCACACTCTGAGGTAAACACTGGCTCTGCAAATGTACAGACACTGCTTTGTAAATGTCTCATTTTAGTGCCCTTCTGTGACTTCGTAGCAATCTTTCATTTTTAAAAATTAAATGACCATGATACATAATTCTGAAAAAAAAAGTCTGAAAAAAAAGATTCTCAGAAAGGCTGATTGTTTCCATTGTGTCATATCCCCGAAAGGTAAACGTTTAAATGGTGCAGTAAAAACTGTGGAGAAATGGACACAATAGACACTGTGTCAGTTTCCCCTAAGGCATTTAAATAATGATGCAAGTTTGAATACATGACTAGCACCATCAACAGATTGACTTAATATTCATTCCACTTTAAATGGCCTTTGCAAATGGGATTTGTAGTTCAGGGAGGGCATTGAGGATTCTCTTCCAGAGAGCTCTAGTGCCACACCAACTCTTAGGATTTCATAGGATGTTGCCCTGGCAGTTTGAATGGAATCATAGTGCTGTAACTGTATAGTGTATAAAGGCCCCTCCTGTTGGCGCAATGAAAATTGGGCATAGTTCACATTTTATCAGCCCACACACTGTCTTACCAGAGAAAGAAAAATATGCCATGCAGATGATCAATAAAGAACAAGTAGTTTACTCTTCGTAAAGCAGAGGAACATATTTACAAATATGAGATCAGTTACACTGATCCACACAATGTCCTTTTTGAGATGTATAAATGGTCTTTTGGTGTCTATGTGGAAAAACCTCCTTCCAGCAACTCATGAAGCAAGAACCCCCTCTCTCTCTCCCTCCCCCCTCTCCCTCCCTCCCTCCCTCCCTCTCCCTCTCTCTGTAAGTACCTGCACACTGCTCAATCCTGAAAATGCAACTGTAGCCAAAACTCCCAGGCTCAGCTAACTCCCGGGTGTGGCCCAACCAATCAGCATTGTGTTCTGCATTTTACAGTTAACACTCACACTAATTTCTTTCATGCCCCCAACACCTCATTCATTCATAGCCATGTTTTACAGGTAAGTGTGGGACCTCGGATATTTGTTATCTTAGGCACCATTCATGTTTCTGTATTCGACTCTCCTGATAAATGGGCACCCTATGATTTAAGAAATATAATGCCCATCCCTTTTCTTGGAGGATTGTGACATTTAGGTTTTTTAGAAGCAGTTGTTCTGCCAAGGACACAATGCTATGATGTAAGGAACTGATACTTTCCTCACAGGGAATGATCCTCTCTCTTCCGTGAAGCCATAATACAATGCGGATGATTTATTATTTTATTATGCTTTTATTGATGTTATTATGTAATGAATTTTTTATCTATGTTTAAATGTTTAACTATTTTTATATTGTTATGGGCATCGAATTGTGTAGTTCTGTAAACTGCCATGAGTCGTCCTTGGGCTGAGAATGGCGGTATAGTAATATAGTAAGTAAATGCTTTCCCCATTTTCAAGCTGAGGAGCCTGAGTTGTCACCTCCTGGTTGTGTGGCCAGTGAGATTGCTTGGGGCGTCTCATTGCCTTTTCCCGCAGAAGTGGTACCTATTTATCTACTCACATTTGCATGTTTTGAAACTGCTAGGTTGGCAGGAACTGGAGTTGACAGATGGTCAGCGGTTCAGCAAGCAAAAGGATTTAACCCATTGCACCACCATGGCTCCTATAAACATTTTTGATTGCTAAGAAGCTTTTGGATGCAATTCCCTCCATAATTTGACATCCCTCTTGTCTTCCAAAGAGATAATCTTTTGCTGGTTTTGGTTTGCTTGGAAGACCCCTGTGTGTGAATTTACGTATGCGGATTAGTGTATAGCGGCCAACACACAATCTTCAAAGGGAAAAGGTTGTAATTCAATCGCATGGGATACCACCATTATTGGTGGCCTTTCATCTGTTGCAGCCTTCCTCTGCCTATAACACTATGTAACCAAATTTGGGGAAAAAATCTCTTTCTGGTTTGAAAGTTTTATACGAATAATCATCAACAACAACAACTTCATTTATACCCCGCCACCATCTCCCGGAAGGAATTGGGGCGGGTCACAAAGCACTCAAAGGTGGAAGCATGCAATATACAAAAAGTGCAAAGACAACAGCACAAAGCAGCAGCCAGGCCCGGATTACCCATAAGGCCATGCTAGGCCATGGCCTAGGGTGGCACCTTTGGGGGGGGGCAGCAGGTCCGGACCCCCACAAAAAAGTTTTTTTAAAAATTCAAAAAAAATTCAAAAAAAATAATTTAAATAGGGCGCATGCGCGCGGTGGCGTAAGCGCCATCCACGGCCACCTCCTCCTTTGCTCTGCTCCCCTCGGCTCCGCCCCCGCCTCCTCGCTGGCATGAGGAGGAAGGGAAGCCCCACCCCCGGAGCCGATGCGGGGCCTCCCCACGACTCCTCCCTCCCTCCTAAAGCAGTGATTTCAGCCGCTTCTCAGGCCGGCATAGTGGCTTTAGGAGGGAGGGAGAAGCCGGCGAGGAGGTGGGGGCAGAGCCGGGGGCAGGGAAGGGAGGAGCTGGGGTGGGGTGGAGCGGGGCGGAGTGGGGACGGGACGGGGAGGAGCCGGGGTGGGGCGGAGCAAGGGGCAGGGCAGAGCCTTTGGCCTAGGGCGCCAAAAGGGCCTGATCTGGGCCTGGCAGCAGCAACCAACGTAAACATCACACACACACTCACACACCCTATTAAGTTAAATAAAATGCAACAATAGCTACAGAATATAAAACAAACTGCAATCAATATCAGTCTCATAAAGTACTCAGTGAAAAATCTCTAGGTTCTTGAATTTCTAGACATGGTCAAAGGCTTATCTAAAAAGACATGTCTTCAGTTGTATACAGAAGGCTTGGAGAGTAGAGGCTAGTCTAATCTCTCTTGGGAGGGCATTCCAAAGCCGTGGAGCCACCACTGAGAAGGCCCTCTCCCTCATCCCCACCAATTGCACTTGAGATGGAGGTGGGACTGAGAGAAGGCCTCCCTGGTAGATCTTAGTGCCTGTGCCTGTTCATAGAAGGAGATGTAGTCTTGAAGATAGGTTGGACCCAAAGCGTATATGCCTTTATAGGTGATAACTGTTTAATTGTGTGGTACTTACTTTAAAAGTTGTTATTACACTCCAGAAACTTTGTTAAGATCTGCCAGGAGGCCCTGCTCTTGGTTCCACTGCCTTCGCAATTGCGATTGGTGGGGACGAGAGACAGGGCCTTCTCAGTGGTGGCTGCATTGACAGTGGAACTCCCTATTGAGATCAGATCAACTTTCTCCCTCCTAGCATTTAGTAAGCAAGTAAAAACCTGGCTATTTAAACAAGAAAGTGATGGAAAGGCAATTTAACAGGATGTGGTTAAAATGAAGCAGCTGAACTACGTCTAAGAATTGGTTTGTGTTTTGGATGTTTTAATATGTTTTAATATGTTTCATGGTTTTAAACTGTGCTTTAAGTTTACTGTTTTAATTTATGTTTAACTGTGTTTACAATTGCGGCATTGAATGTTTGCCTAGACATATCATGGACACTGTTCTGAGTCTCCCGTAGGGGTGAGAAGAGCAGGATAGAAAGGAAGTGAATAAATAAATAAATAAATAAATAAATAAATAGATTTGGTGGCTGCCACAAACTGTTGGATTGGTAGAGACTTGATGAGCTATTCATTTAAAAAACTATGACAAGATGTGCTGCAAGATGTCCCACCAAAACAACGTTTTGGGAGTTTAATAAACTGTCCACGTTTTTATGATAGAGCTAATTACAAGGATTATCTGGAAAGTAAGGTTACAAGCAAGGCCGGCCTTCCCCATTAAGCGACCTACGCGGTCGCGTAGGGCGACGTTCCCGGTGAGGGGCGTGGCCACCTGGGAGGGGCGCCGCTCCGCCCCGCTGCCGTGTCACCGCAGCCAGCCGGCGGCGCGGAGGAACGGGGGGAGAGGGACTCACGGGGCAGGTTCACGGACCCAAGGAGGAGCAGGAGGAGGGGGAGGCCACGAGGGCGGCCCCACGGAGACGCGGCAGCAGCAGCAGCGCCCGGAAGGGCCCGGAGCCAGAGGTGCATCTTCGTGACATCACTTCGTCACGCCTCTGCCGAGGAGGAAGGGGAGGAAGGCCTCGCCGGCCGTGTGCTATAAGGATGCCCGGAAGGAGAGATGCCGGAGGGAGGGAGGGAAGGAGGAAGAGGCCGCCGCGCCTCCGCGCTCCCTCCCTCCGGGGTCTCTCCTTCTGGGCGTCCTTACAGCGCGTGGCCGGCGAGGCCTTCCTCCCCTTCCTCCTCGGCAGAGGCGCGATGAAGTGACGTCACGAAGATGCGCCTCTGGCTCCGGGCCCTTCCGGCGGCGCTGCTGCTGCGTCTCCGTGGGGGCCGCCCTCTTGGCCTCCCCCCTCCTCCTGCTCGTCCGCGGGGCCGTGAACCCGCCCCGTGAGTCCCCCTCTCCCCCGTTCCTCCGTGCCAGCGGCTCGGAGTCTGCGCATGCGTGGGCACCGCCGAGAGCCGCCGGGAGCCGCCGGGGAGGGGAAATAAAGTTCGCATACTCCCCCCGGAGAGCTCGGGCCGCCCCTGGTTACAAAGCATGTGGGGGACTTTCACGGGGGAAGTTGGTATCACTTCCGTGTAGCGGGAAATCAGCAGAAGTGAATGAGCAGTGCCAGTCGTCAGTAGTTCATTGACTGGCATTGTGGTGATGAAGGTTAGAGATGAGCGTCCTCATTCAGTTTCCCTCCAAGTGTGAAGTTTGCACTGTAATACGCTACCTAAATGAACACTGCTGTACTTCATCGCAAAATTGTTTCAGTTATGGAGAGGATGTAATGTAAAAACAGCATGTGACAAAATGAGTACAGAGTATATTGTGAGACCATGAAGAACCTTCACTGAGCCATCTGAAACAAACATGAGATGCTGATGGTGGGAGTCTGTCTCCTTCATGACAATGTGTGTCCGCATACCACTCATGCAACACAAGAGTTGTTGACTTCATTTGGTTAGGATATTTTAAGTCACCTCTCTCTTAGCCCCAATTTTGCACTCAGTGACTATCATCGGTTTACTAAATTGAAGGAACACCTTGGTGGAAAACATGTTTCCGACAACAAGGAGGGGAACATCAAAGTGATGAACTGGCTGAAAAAGGCGGAGGGAAACTTCTATGACACAGGCATTTAAAACTCATCCCACAGAAGACAAAATGTATTGAACTGAATTGTGAAAAATAATGTAATACCTATGCTACAATCCATGTAAGTTTCATTGAAATATATTCATTCTTTGTATTTTTTAAAAATAAATCTTGTAACATTACTTCCCGGATAACCCTTGTAATTAGGAAATGATATTTATAACCCAGGAACAAAAATCATATTACATCAGGCCCGGGCCAACTTTGGCCCTCCCTCCAGGTGTTTTGGACTTCAAGTTCCACCATTCCTAACAGCCTCAGGCCCTTTACTAAGCTGCGGAGGGGGAGAGGAAAGGACCTGAGGCTGTTAGGAATGATGGGAGTTGAACTCCAAACACCTGGAGAAAGGGCCAAAGTTGGCCCAGGCCTGTGTTACATAGTGTAATTCATACAATGCAGTTAAACTCTGTGTGTGTGTCCGTAACTGGCACCAGGAGCCTTTGAGGTTGGAAGGCACTCAAGAGGGATCAGGATTTCTGGGGGAAGGAGCCGAGCGGGGCTTAGCGCGGGCCTCGTTCCTTCTGGCCCGGCGGGTCTGCCTGTACCGGCTGGGGGCTCCCTCCTTCCCCGTGGCCTTTGGCCCTTGTAATCTGCGGGGAGGAATGAGCGGCATTCATTTGCCTGAGCAGGAAGGGCCAGAGCTGGGCGGCTGCTGCAGGAGGAGGAGGAGAGGCAACACGCAGCAGGAGGAGGAGGAGGGCTTCCTTACAACTGGCTCGGAAGGGGAGGCAGAAGTTGCAAAGGAGGAGGCAGGCAGGCAGGCAGGCAGGCAGGGAAGCTGCTGGCGGGGCTGCTCCGGGAGAAAGAAGCTGCCATGAGCCCCCGGCGGCGGCAGGCGCATTTCGGGGCCAGGAGAGCTTCCCAAAGGGCCGAGGCGGCTGCCTGATGGTCGGACCCAGGCCCTCTCTCTCCCCAGGCCAGAAGAGATGGGCCAGACCTCGGTCTCCACTCTCTCGGAACATGCGAGCGGTGAGTCGAGCAACAAAGCCCCCCCCCTTCCCCTTGGATAGTTCGTAAGTAGATGGCAGAGAAACACTTTGTATCCAAAAGGAACCCGCTTCCTAGTCTAAACGAAGGGCAAATCAGAGGTAAACTAGACTGGGTGTGATACACTCGGGCGAAAAGTGAAAAAGAATACCCCCGACCCCGTTGGGCTTGTCTGGCAAGAGTTTCTCTTAAAGGAGCCGGGCTTTCCTTTCCCCACTCCTCCTCCTCCTCCCCTTGAAAGGAATGGCTGGGCGCTCCGCCGCCTTGGCTGTCTTCCTTTCTCTGGAACTTGGGAAGTTTCGAAGGCGAGGGGGGCTCCTTCCTTCCTTCCTTCCTTCCTTCCTTCCTTCCTTCCTTCCTTCCCTTCCTTCCTTCCCTTCCTTCCTTCCTTCCTTTCCTTGGGAAAACACCAGGATTCTTTCTTTGAGAAGCATGGAAACAGGTTTTTGTTGCTGAGATTGGAAGACCTGGAACCGTCTACGCCCAACTTCTTTCTCCTTTTACAAGCTCATCTCTTGTTTTCCTTCCTCTGAAGCAGGGCTTCCTCCTACCTTGCCTTGGATCTTGTTGGCACAGGCTTCCCATCCGTCTCAAGTCAGTCACCTCTGCTTTTGTCCACCTCTCTTCCCTTCCCTGTTAGGCTGGGATTTTTCAAGGGTGCTTGTAGCTATGGCACTGGTTTTGTTCCAAGATCATTTGTGCCTTGTGCTCTTTGTATTTCAATTGTATAAACTAAAACAGCCAGGCATGGGGGGGGGCTTGAGGGGCTTCAGCCCACCCCCCCACCCTGAAATTCTCAGGGTGGTCTGCAAGAAGGCCTTATTGGTACATTATTTAAACTGTTACGTTTATTCATATCATGATCTGATCACCATTCTCAATATATCCCATATGCCTGGGGTATTGGGATAACGATACAAAAGGTTTGCTAGGGTGGACCCTCTCTCACTCAGACTAAGCCCCCCCCCCCTTCAAACTCAGCCCCTCCCAAATCAAAATCCTGGCTACAGCCCTGAAAACAACCAAGTTACTATTATTATTATTATTAATATTATTATTATTATTAGAAACACAGCAAGATGAATCCACAACAGATAAGATCACTCTGCTGGCTGTTGTAGTCGTACACTTCCCAAGTGTCTAGAACTGTGTGATGTATCCGTGAATAATGCATGCAGATCTCAGTAAGGTGGCCTTCTGCAGCTGGCAGATGGTAATTTTGTCAGCACACATTGTGTTTAAGTGCAGGCCATGGTCTTTAGGCACTGCACCCAGTGTGCTGATCAGCACTGGGACCACCTTGACTGGCTTGTGCCAGAGACGATATTATTATTATTATTATTATTATTATTATTTATCCCACTTTTCTCTCATGGGTGTTCAGTTTTGTTTTGGTTGTTTAATTCTTTCTTGTCTGTTTTTTCATATGAGTCTGAATAGAAAGTGATCAAACTACCAAGAATTTGTGACATTTTTTCTGTAAGAGGGGCTCAGAATTTCCTAAGGAACCTATATAGTTTTGTTCTGGTTGTTTAATTTGTTCTTGTATCTGCTTTTCACCCAGTATTATAACAGAAATTGATAAAACTAGCAGGAATTATTGACACCTTTTATGTGAGGGGCTCAGAATTTCCTCAATATTTTCCCTACACAGCAAGTGAGAGGAAGGGTTTATTTTGTTTGGAAAACATATGGTTCAGATTACTAATTAATACCTGATATTGTGAAATGTCTGTTCACAAATGTGTTCTATTCATTCCACAACATATCACTAATACCTGTTGTAATGAAAGAAAATACAGACATAGTCTAAATTGTGTTGTTGAAGGCTTTCATGGCTGGAATCACTGGGTTGCTGTGAGCTTTCTGGGCTGTATGGCCATGTTCCAGAAGTGTTCTCTCCTGATGTTTTGCCCACATCTCTGGCAATCTCTGACCTCACAACCTTTGAGGATGTCTGCCATAAATGTGGATGAAATGTCAGGAGAGAATGCTTCTGGAACATGGCCATGCAGCCCAAAAAAACTCACAGCAACCCAGTGATGGCCATCTGTCAGGGGTGCTTTGAATGCAATTTTCTTGGCAGGTTGGACTGGATGGCCCACGAGGTCTCTTCCAACTCTGTTTCTATGATCATACAGCCTGGAAAACTCACAGCAACCCATAGTCTAAAACTCTAAATTAATATCAGCAATGTATAAAGTATTCATTAAAGTCACAGTGTCCATTGTTTTTCCTTCAATTGTCTGATTGTAAATTAATTCCCTCATTGTGTAGAATACAAAAGGCATCTGCATGTCTCAGAATAAATGAGCAATGTACACGGCAGATGAAATGATTGAGGGTACACTGTTTTCCCACAGCAAGCACATGGTATTCCACATCTTGATTTCCCTCCTGGGCTTTCTCACCTCCTGTGCCAGGTGACATGCAGGCAATTCCTGCATCAGTTTTGCTTCAGATGGGTAGGTAGTAGCACAGATGCTGAAGAACAGGAAGTATAAGTCTCTTATGCTTCCTGTTTCTTTTTCAACATCATCGTGTCATCTCTGGTGTGATGAGACCTTGAGCAATATATATGGATGTGTGAATTAGTTTTACCCCACCTATCATACCTAGTGATGTTCTGTTGTTGTCGTAAGAGCTATAGTCCCAGAACCCTTTGACAATTTGCCCGTGGGAACATTTTGTAACGCAGTAGAGATTAGAAATGAAGTGATTGGAAGTTAGAAGCAGTGTCAAATTATTAAATTGACTTTGACCTATAACCCTTTGAATGGAAGACCTTCAGGTTTCCCTGCTATCATCAAACACACTTTTCCACCCTACTGCCTTCTACCTTACCAAGCACTGTTGTCTTTTCTAGTGAGTCATGTCTCCTCATGATGTCGTCAAAGTAGGACACTCGGTTAAATCATCTTGGTTTCTAGGGAGAATTCAGGCTTGATTTGCTCAAGAACTCATGCTATTTGTCCTTTTTAGCAGTTCATTGTTTTTGTACAACTCTTTCCACTCTATATTTGAAATGAGTTGATTTTCTTCCAACCCTCTTTCTTTGCTGTCCAGCTTTCACAATCATATATATAAATGGTATGAACAATCCTAAGTTGCATTCACTAACATATAAAAAAATAAATAAACTGTGTTGATTTTACTATGTGTTGCTATATTGTTTATCTTATTTGTTATTTCATATATTTAGTTATGATTTTTTTTCTTTTGCTGTTTTATGTTCAATTGTGTTGTATTGTTTCTTGGTTTCTTAGGTTAGCCACCCCTTTGGGGAGATTTAGGCGGGTTATAAATAAAGTTTATTATTTATTTATTTATTTATACCCCTCCACCATCTTCCTGAAAGAATTTGGGTTGGCTCACAAAAACACTCAAAAGTACCACACATATAATAAACAAGACATAAGCATATAAACGATGACAACATAAATTTACAACAGCGAACATATACAAGACATCACATAATAAATTTTTTAAATTCATAAAACGCAGCCATGCCTGCGGATAAAACTGGCTGTCTTCAATTCACAATCCAAAGTGCAGGAGTGAGGCAATCACTAAGTCCTCAAATCTAACCATTAAAATCTACTCAAGGTCAAAGACAGAAGGTAGGATCTTTTCTAGTTCCTTCATAGCCGCCCTTCAAAGTCCTAGTATTTTTCTGATTTTGCCGCCATCATTTATTAAACAAATGCATGGCAGTTGAAAATGTTCATGTAAATAGTAAAATCTACTGTTCTTATATCTGCTTTGAAATCAAGGCCACACCATCTGCAGTATCTACAAGACAAGGAATGAGTCAATGACACCAGACCACCATGTCAAGAGGAAGATTTCTCTTCTCATTTGCCCAATAGCATGCTCAGGTCCAAAGGTGCTTTCAAATCCCTGTGCTTTCCTCCAAAAACAGAAAAGATAAGGTTGTGTGTGTCTGAGGAAGGAGGATTCTTCCCTTCTTCCAAGTTCAGCTTAATCAGGAATTCAGTTTCTAGTTGGATTTCCTTCAGGGGAGTTGGTAGGAAGGGTGAAAACCAGAACAGACCAGTATAAATAAGTTCTTCCACTTGCTTTTGTGCTCACTCTCCATCTCTAATTCAAGACACATCTCAAGAAGCTCTTATCAGCCTACCAGAGCCATACAATTGCAATGCTTCACTTTTATTCCTGGCAGTTTTACCCTAAAATATGGCAACTTCTCATTCCGTATAGATTGCAATGAATCTGCCGTCTGGAATAGTTGAGTTTGCTAAGTCAAAAACAATCAGGCTTTCTAGAAGATTTTTTTCTGAACCATAAAAAACTCAGAACACAATTATTTGCAATAACCTATCTCCTTTGTCAGTGTCATTTCCAAACTACGATAGCTCAGAGTAGGCTTTGGCTCCTTTCTTAACAGTCTAAGCAATGTATAACTACGGTACATTTTCCAACAAAATGGAGCTAATCACAAAATCGCTTGCTCAAGAACATACTACATTTCTTGTGACATACCTCTGTATATCTACTAGGAGTGTTTCAAATCTCTATCTAAATGATAAGATCCATGACCTTATAGTTGCTTTTGCAATGAATGGCTCCTTGGAGAAATGAATGCACTAAAAACTCTGTTTCTACTATTCCTGAAAAACAAACCTTGTTTACACTTTTGAGAACAGCTAGAATCAAAATGACTTAAATAAGCTTTTTTGTGTTACTCTCAGAGGATTTAAAATGTATTTTGCAGATATATGCCTGAATAATGAATTGGATATTTAGAAGAAGTCAAGCAAAAGTCACTGCAAGAATGGACACACAACTTGTCTGGTGTCCTTGTTCTTTTCCACAAGTGATTAGGATTGAGATGCACAGCATGAGTCCCTTGTAGATCAACAAAGATCAACTACAACGTACATTTTGGAAACTCAACATTGAAAAAGGAAAAGAAATGTGGTTGTGATTTTCAGAGTGAGAAAGGAGACCAAGATTAAGACATTTCAAAATATTAGGACTGATCAGGGACAACTTTGTAAGACTGAAGACTTTATTGATGATGTCCAAGAGACGTAAAGACCGAGTACTAACTCCTTTCCCAGATCTAATATGCTGTAATTGCTTTTCCTCACACTTGCATTTCCCTTGATCACTGGAAAAATTGCATGTTAAGCTTTCTACTACTTATATATGTACACAAGAGTAGCCTTGCATATGGCACAAATGTATTCTGAAGTAAGGTAGGCAAGCAGACTCAGATATAAAATATTATTGATTCTGGTCCCTATATCATAATGAAATTGGCTTCCCCGAAGAGAAGAGAAGCTCAGTTTTTAATCTGTTTTAGAAATACCGCTAAATGATGGCTGTATAGGCAGTATATGATCTCACAATTTTTATGTGTTAAACTACTTAAGCAGACAGTTATGCTTTAATTGTAACTTGGTGGTTTGTGACATATTTATAATTAATAGCAAGAAATGTTGGCCTGTTATATGTCTATCAGAGCCAAGAATATGAAATCTAGACATCTAACAATTAGTGTGCATACAGAAGGACCCTGTGGGTGCAAGCACTGGGGTTGTTTTTATAAACCTCTTTAATAAATGTTAATCATTCCCTGTGTTTAAAACTTATGGAACCAATATTCAGCCACTGACAGGCACATTTTCCCAACCAGCCCTTAGGTTTAAAGCCATGCAGCCTGAGGGACAGAATAATTGGTCTGCTTTCCCTACCTGCTGTTAATCCAAACCACAGACTCCCAGTACTTTTGCTAATAAGGAATGGGTGTGCTGCATATTTTGTATTAAAACTTTGATAAGACGAAAGGGGAGCCTTTCATCCTTTTATCTTGGTTAGCAACATGTAAAGCATCTTTGCAGAAATTCAAAGAAAGTAAAGCTAGGTAAAAATTCTTCATGAAGCAGAGCTTAGATTTCTTGGTACTTGTCAGGATGTTTTTATTCAGCGGGGTGCTTTTTTACATTGGGAAGATGGAACGAAAATCTGTTTCCTCTCTCCTGTAGCCAAATGTTTATCAATCTGTAGAATCCTACTGTTTGTTGTGTTTGGCAGTCTATGGAGGCATTATCTTAGGTCAGACATTAGCTTGCTTTCAGCTAGTTCACTGTTAGATCTCCTGGGGTTGGGTACTTCCTGTTTATGAATTTAGGAAGAGCATTTTTCCTATGTGCACACAAAGGAAGCTGGTCTTGCGCTGACCGGGTAACCATTTCACTAACAATTATTCGCACATAGACTACAAAGGCAATCTTTTGTTTCTGTAAAGCAGAAAAACTATTTAGAGTGACAAATATATCATAATTTGCTTAAGAGTAGCACAGAGCCAAGTGATCTTGATACCTCCATATTAATTTATATCAGTAATGAGTAATTACTTTGAAATCATTGAGATATGGCCCCTAAAAATATTTCATGCCTTGGCTATAGACATGTTTTTGAAACGCACATACGTTTCTGAGAACTGGTATCTTTAGAACAGGAGCATATGTTTCTCTCTGGGAGAAGATTCATATTTCTAAGTATTTTTCACTCAGACCTTAAGCCGGGTTTTGGCATGAGAACCGCTTTGTTGCCTTTTTGAACAGTTTTCACCAAAAGAGAAATGTGGAAATAAAACCCTGTTGATTTTCCTGGACCTCTCAGTAGTCTTTATTAATGAAGGTTGGGGAAATAATCTTTAGACTTTGAAACATTTACACAAATCAGGATTTACTCTCCGTAAAAAGGAGGAGAGGTTAGGAAAAAGTTGGTTTCTTTGCTGAAAACTTATTTTTTAACAGAATATATTTTTGGTGCAGAAGAATGCTAGTTTTTGTATACCAAACTTCATGTGTTGAATTTTGCAGATATCCCACAACAAATAATCTTGTTTCATTCAGGATTCTCTTTATTGGGGTTTCTCAACACTTGGGAGAAAAAATGTTTTCATTTGTGAATTTAAGTTTGCAAATATTCTTTCTATGCCTTCCATAGACTATGGATTTTTGATCTTGTTGTTTGCAACCCCAGCCATCCCTACTGAGTAAAATCATTAATGAGGAATGATTGGTTGTAATTCAATACTATTAGGATATACTCCGTTTACCATCCCTGCCAAGGTACCCTTCTAGAAAGACACTCTTGAATTGGGTGTCAGGGCACTGCTTATCATTAGTTTACAGGTCACATATGTGTGGGAAGTTTGATTCCATTCCATCAATGGTGAAGTTCAGAATGCTCTTTGATTGCGGGTGAACTATAACTCCCAACTGTTGGGCAAGACCTTCGTGTGTGTCTTTCTGCCATTCCTGCCAGGATATCTATGTTGTGTTCATCAAAACAGGCCCAGGTTTCACACTGAGTGTATAAATACATTTAAAAACATATTAACTATATGTATTACTGTGTTAGAGTGTCATTTTGTGTCATTTTGGTTGGTGGTGTGCCCCAGGATTTTGTAAATGTTAAAAATGTGCCGCGGCTCAAAAAAGGTTGAAAAACACTGCAATAGACACACTGGGAGAAGTGCCCAAAGTCAAGCAGTAAAGTTCATCCAAGCAAGGACTAATACCAAATTCTCTCTTACAGGGACCCAGTGTACTATCTTAGCACAATGATGTTCAGAGCTTGGTCCAGAGACCAGATGTGAAGTAAGAGCTTGATCATTTTGAAGGTCTATTTCAGTGGTTCTCAACCTGTAGGTCCCCAGATGTTTTGGCCTTCAACTCCCAGGAATCCTAACAGCTGGTAAACTGGCTGGGATTTCTGGAAGCTGTAGGCCAAAACACCTGGGGAGCTATAGGTTGAGAACCACTGGTCTATTTAATCTAATAGTTGCTAAATGCCCATCTTTTTGAAGACCATTAATGGGATGTCAGCACAATCGTTCTCTTTGACTCTTATATCTCATTATCTGGTATTCAAAAGCATGCTGCCTCTGATTTTAGAAGTAATATGTTGCTGTCTGGATCATAGCCATTGATAGATGGGTTTTTCAAGAATTTATGTTAAAACCGACCAGATTTGTGACCTTTATTTCATTTTGTGGTAGTGAGTTATGTGATTTAACTAGGACTTTGAGGAGGAGGAGAATTTCCTTTTGCCTGTTCTTAATCTCCCATCATTAGACGCAATTGAGTGACCCTTGATTCTTGTTTTATGAGAGAGTGGGAGAATGTCTCTTCACTCAGTTCCTTCACACTGTGTCTAATTTTACACCATATTTCTCCTTATTCACCTTCTGTGTAAGCTAAAATGCCCCAAATGTTGTAACCTTTATTCACAACAAAGCTATAAATTTATCTGATCTTCTTAGAAACAGAGTCTGCAGCACAGTGAATTTCAACATGCATGGAAAATTCGTTGGAAAGCCCACACAGCCACAAATAAATTTTAGAAAAGGGAATTTCTCAGCAACAAGGCTTAAGAGAACACCAGTTGTTTATGAAGAGAGGCTGAAATTAGTTTGCAAAAGAAACTGTTGAAAAACTTCAAGCCAATGGAGAGATGTGTGTCGCTGTCAGCAGGAGAGGGAAGAGCAGATGGGGCAATGGGATACCATATTGCTTGGCAATGTGAGCTGTACTGAAGCTGGTGCCTCTGAGTTCTGCTCAGCCTCCTTTGCTGCTGTCATAAGTATGCAAAATATTATTCTGTTTCATGTTATGTGTACTTTGGACTTAAGTAAATACGGAGCAGAGATGAGCAAACTGCACTCCTGGGAACCCCTGACACACTCATATACACAGCTATTTTCATAGCTCCCAAGCCTGTATCTCAAGCCGCTTCCCCTGAACTGCTTTTTGTCTAACAAAAAGACAAAGTACCCCTTCTGGAAATTTCATACATTCACACATATGCCCATTTTGCAGAACAAGATATAGAATTCCAACCATTTCTGGTGTGATTTCATTTGCTATGATTTTGGCACAATATGCAGTGATAGAGAGATAATACTGGATACTGTGTCTCCTGCACTTTGCCACACCTGATGTAAACAGTGAGAACTACTCAGTAAGTAGTAAGACTATATAGTTTACCATTGTGACTGATAAATTAAGAGAGAATCAGACTTTGTTAGGAAACAATAATCGCATTTATTAAAAACATATTTGATTAGTGTATTGGTTTGACCCTTTATGAGATGCAATAGATTCAGTACCCATGGTTTCACTTACCCACATTCCTAAGACTATGTCCCTCCAAAGAGTTTGTGGGCCTCTCTAAGCCTTCTGAGAGATTCCATGATAGGCTTTGAACCCACATATAGTCAAAAAATTTGGCTCACCGTTATCCAAAGTTTCAGGTACCTGTGGTGGGAGTCTTGGATTGCATATCCCTGGATATCAGGGTTGTATTCTATTTGTATTATTACGTGTTACAAATTTTGGCATCAGTATGGGATGAAATGGATTCATAGTAGTGAATGTTGCTAGAACATTTCTATGTAACATGGACTCTCAGGGCTTCAGCTTCAACTGACATAAACATATGTAGCCAATACCAGCTATTGCTGAGAAGGTTGGAATATACTGTAGCCCGAAAACCCTACAACAACCCAAGGTTGGAATATTTTGATAATCAACATTGCTTTAGCTAAACCTGAGATATAAGGAACAAGTGACCAGCTTGACTCTGCTAATATAACATCCAGCTTCCATCCTTCCTTGATCGTACCATTAACTGCCAGGTCTCCCTGTATGTGTAAGAAGGGCTTGTTGGGTGTTAAAACATTGTTTTTCCTCACTTTTGAGTTCTGACACACTCCTACATGTTTTAACACTTAACATATGGTATTTTCTTTTTAAAAAACTATTCAAGAGATACCAGGATTTTTGAAAGATCACCTTACTTATGTTATAAGTAAAACTCATTGAGTTGAGAAATATAGGAAACAACTTTTTCCAATTTGTGTTATCATAAAGCCAAAAAAGCATAGCCTCCAAAGAGGGTGCAGCAATCTTGTGCCTGGCTGAGCTATTGATAATCTAGGTTTTACTGGTTTTTGCTTGTTCTCTGCATCTTCTTTCTGCTTATACAAACCAAATGCCAGTGTGACAGCATCACCTGTCAATGTTGCTACACAGACAGGAACCTCCTGCTCTTGTGAAGTTCAAAGACACCTTTGTGACCTTGCCCAGGAAGAGTAGGGAAGGACCACAGACACCTTTCTTATGCAATGTCCTTCCAAGCTTTTGAGTCATTAGGAAAGGCAGAGATGCTTGCTCAACTGGACAGTAGCCTATTCTGTAGATGGAACAACATCAGTGACAAGTGCAGGCATCCTGGCTATTGCTTCCCAACAAAACAGAGGGTGGTATTAGTGAAGTGATTTACAGCATAAAAATAAAAAAATAAAAAGCAGCCAGGAAAGGATGTTTATCTCTTTTTGCTTTTGACTTACCCAGGGATCCAATAATGTATTTGCTATACTGGATTGAAGCATCTGTCTTTAAACAGTTTTGTGAGCCTCATTGTGTTCACCAAACTACAAATCCCGGGATTCCATAATATTGAAACATGGCATGTATAGTCCTTTATTCTAGTTAAAGAGGTGTGGTGTGCAATCAACTTTGCTGCTTTGCAAATAGGAAGCACCGTTGATTACATGTGCCTGAAATTGGTGGATCCTCTGGAATTTGAGGAAGCTTGAGAGCCTCCTACAACTTTTGTTCATCCACACATCGTCTCAGCCACCCATGGGGATAGTTTTAGGGCACTTCAGATTTTCAGGTAAGGGATATTTTTCAGCCTGGTTGAGGTGAAAGCTTAAAAATGCAGAAGCAGTTGCTGGTGTGCCGGAACAGGAACAGTGTTAGAAAAACTATGTTGTGCAAAATTCTAGTGACTACGCTTTCATTAAGCCTTTACATGTTGAAAAATGTCACCATGCTCAAGAAAGGCAAGGTTATTTATTTGGTAGCAATTTCAAAATGTACCAGATAAAAATAACCACTTTCCCCTAAAAAAAATATGTCTAAAACACATGCTTTTGTGAAGAAGACCATCATGGGGTTGTTAACTGTGAAATTCATGACTTTTATTTTAATTCTGTACCAAAAGTGATTTAAAGAGGGAATGTACTGAAAGAAGGTGTGGGCGAAGTTTTAAAAGGGCTGAAAAAACATTGTCTACAGAGCAACCTTTGTATGCTTGTTTTATTTTTAAAGTATATATACAAGTATACATTTTGTTACTCTGTGTGAAATGAAACAAGGTAAGTGGTCATAAGCTTCACTTTGTGTTGTTCAGTAGCACACTTCCTGTAGCTGAAAAGGGGAAAATGTCAGAGTAAAATGTATCTATAAAGCATTTATATACAAAAACAGCAGCTTTCTAGTCATTGGGGAAAACCCCAGGATATTTCTAGATATGGCTTTTATTGGGCAATTGTGGTGCCTCATACACAGAGTGCTGTGCGTGCTTGCGTGTTGTGGATAACATAATCTTCAACCTCTAATTCCATCCTTTCCTACACTTCTATCTTTTTTCCCACTATACAAAATAAGGGAAGCTAGAATAGTGTCTTAGTGCCATTTGATTGGGAGAATCGATTTAGGAAATGCTTGTTTGGGTAGAAGACTGTGATCAAGTCTACAACCTGTTCAATTTGCAAGGGCCTTCATGAATCATAATTCTATTGTTTGGTGTTGTTAAATGTAAGCTTCAAGACAATGTATGTGTCTGTGTGTGTGTGTTGCAGTCACAATTTTTCCCCATGTGAACGAACTCTTTGAGGCTGCCTGTACATATTCTAGTCAAAATTGAATCTTTTAAATACTAGGTGAAATAGCATGTATCTAGGCTTTTTATTTTGTTGTGATCTTCTTTTCCCAGTGCATCAATTTATACACATTGACCAGAGCTAGAAACAGGCTTATTAGTCACTAATAATTTTTGCATGCAATGAAGAAAACTAGTGGAACTTTAAAAAAACCTAAGAAAAAGAAATTAACTCATAAATCAAATAAAAGTTGCATTACTAACACTGGATGAATGATTTATGGAGAGATGGACCTTCAAGGTTAGAGGATCTTGTGAAGCATCTGATGTGCTTTAAGATTCCTCACCTGGAATGTTAACAGTCTCTGTATATGTATATGTGATGCAGCAGCTTAAAAGCCAATGAGATTTTGGGCTGCATCAAAAGGAGTATAGTTTCTGTCTATATCAAGGGAAGTCATGGTGCCTCCCTATCCAGCTTTGGTTTGATCTCACCTGGAATACTGTGTCCAACTCTGAGCACCACCGTCCAAAAGAGATATTGACAAGTTGGAAGGTGTCCAGAGGAGGGTGATTAAATGATCAAAGGCCTGGAGACCATGAATCCCTATGAGGAATGTCTTAAAGAGCTGGGTATGCTTAGCCTGCAGAAGAGAAGATTGAGAGGAGACATGATAGCCATGTATAAATACGTGAAAGGTTGTCATAAGGAAGAGTGTGCAGGCTTGTTTTCTGCTGTTCTGGAAACTAGGACTTGGAGTAATGGGTTCAAATTACAGAAAAGGAGATTCCACCTGAATATTAGGAAGAACTTCCTGACTGTAAGAGCAGTGGAACTCTTTGCCTCATAATGTGGTGGAAGCTCCTGCCTTTGGAGGCTTTTAAACAGAGGCTGGATGGCCATCTGTCAGGGCTGCTTTGATTGTGCTTTTCCTGCATGACAGGGGGTTGGACTAGATGGCTCATGTGGACTCTTCCAACTCTATTATTGTATGATTCTGTTTGTCTGTGCACATGCATGAATTCAGTACCGCTTCCTCAGTTCACTCACAGCTTGTTGGCTTAGATAGACTTGTGGACAGTGCTCTGTTTAATACAGCAAAGCAACCTAAAACATCAAAGCTAAGACAAATGAAACCATGTGAAAAATGGAAAACAAACAACCTTATAAGACATTTTTGTGGGTTTGCTTGGTTCTGAATAGCGTTCTCAAAGACCTTGGGACCTAATTTTGTTCTGTCACATGGTATTCCCTGGCTGGAAATCAATTGGTAGTGGCTGACACATCAAAAAGGATAAAAACAAGGTTGGTGTTTTTTTTTTTTTTTTTTTTAAAGAACATTTTTATTCCTACAGTTAGCCTTTCATTTAAAGTATGCATTGTCCTTCATTAAATGCAGGCTTATTCTATTCCTGATTGGCAAGCCTGGAAATTAAAAAAAGATTTCACTTTCTGCAGATGAAAGGGCTCCTTTCATCCACAGAAAGATTTTAATTCAGGGTGAGGATCCTACAGAAGAAAAGGCTCAATTTTTGCCAGTTTCCTCCCGTGTTCACTGTCCACATTGTTCTGGAGTGTACTCTA
This sequence comes from Anolis apletophallus, assembly GCA_030556195.1. Lineage (NCBI taxonomy): Eukaryota > Metazoa > Chordata > Lepidosauria > Squamata > Anolidae > Anolis > Anolis apletophallus. Next base: position 143,827,790 of record JARBWK010000003.1, read on the forward strand.
ACCATGCAAAGAGCTGCAGGAAGGATAATAAAATCATGCCTTTGCCAATGGATTCCAAATCATGATGCATTACCAAATTTCATGGCTTGTTGTTGTTTAGTCGTTGAATCACTTCTGACTCTTTGTTACCTCATGGATCAGCCCATGCCAGAGCTCCCTGTCGGCTGTTGCCACCCCAGCTCCTTCAAGGTCAAACCAGTCACTTCAAGGATAACATCCATCCATCTTGGCCTTGGTCGGCCCTCTTCCTTTTTCTATTTTCCCCAGCATCATTATTTTCTCTAAGCTTTTCTGTCTTCTCATTACGTGGCCAAAGCACTTCATCTTTGCCTCTAATATCCTTCCATCCAGTGAGCAGTTGGACAAAGTTTCCTGGAGTATGGATTAGTTCGATCTTCTCGCGGTCCAAGGCACTCTCAGAATTTTCCTCTAGCATCACAGTTCAAAAGCATCTATCTTCCTTCGCTCAGCCTTCCATATGATCCAGCTCTCACATCCATAGGTTACTACTGGGAATACCATAGCTTTAACTATGTGGATCTTCGTTGTGACGTCTCTACTCTTCACTATTTTATCGAGACTGGTCATTGCTCTCCTCCCAAGAAGTAAACGTCTTCTGATTTCCTGGCTGCAGCCTGCATCTGCAGTAATCTTTGCACCTAGAAATACAAAGTCTAAAGAGAGGATATACACAAGAATTAAAAACAACTAGTCTCAACAATAAGATGTAAGCTCCTCATCTCTCATTTATTAAAATGGGTGCTTCACAGTAAGTCAGTAATAACTGAGTAACTAAAAAAATTAATCAGTTGATGTAATTATTTTTATATCATGATTATCCTGCCATACAATACCAATTCAAAATACCATATTAAATTACTTATGTATTTTAAAGTTGACAATTTTTATAAAATATCCATGTGAAGAGACTGATCTTGAAATTGGAAGTATCTAAATTGGGACTGGGGAGGCACATGTGCAAAGGCTGGGATCTTTGTTGGAAGACTAGGTTTACTTGCTTAATAGTCTCCTCAACCCCATTTAAAGAAATACTTCAATTAAACAAGTATACATATGGGCAATTGAGGCCCTTAACATTATTTTAGTTTACACCTTCCATCAGCTCTAACCAGCTACATAGTAAGTGATAAGGGATTATGGAATTTGCTAGCCCAAACCATCTGGAGAATCACAGTTGTCTGCGCCTGAGCTGCTGAAACTATAATAAAATGTACATAATAGACTGAGTGCCATTCAAACTTTTTATTTCTTTCTCTCCTTTCTCTCTCATTCTCAAAGGAAGCGAAAGATTAACATCTACTTTTATTCTTAATCCAATGAAATACAAAAGTGAGCCAGCAAGGCTTCTACGTAGTTGAAATTAGAAATCAGAGATGTACTAAATGATCTAGTTTGAAGAAATATGAAGACAGAGATTGTTTTTATTCCTATCAGGAATGTGTCCGTCTGTGGTTAGAATGATAATGGAGAGAGTAATTTGCCCTCCCCTTGCAAGTATTGGCAATTTGGTAAAAATAAATAACAATCTTCCTGCCTAAGTTTATTCCCCCACCCCCGCCATATCTACAAAAAAGTTCCAGAGTCTCAAAGTATTGTCCCAGAGGCAGCACACCTATTTGTGCCAGTTGCTGGAGAACTTCGTTGGAAGAGTCTATATCCTGTGAACTTTCCATGGGCATTTCTTTGGCCACCATGGGAATCCCTTTCTCTGAGTAGAGTTACAAAGATTAAGAATGTAGTCAGACCTGGGAGAACCTAAAAAAGGGACTGACCCCCTCTTCTTTCTTGGCATTCCTTTGAACAATGGTTCTCAACTTGGGGTCCCCAGATGTTTTTGGCCTTCAACTCCCAGAAATCTTAACAGCTAGTAAACTGGCTGGGATTTCTGTGAGATAAAGGCCAAAAGCATTCTCAACCTGGGGACCCCAGATTGAGAACCACTGCCTTAGAAGGAAGTGTCAGAGAGCCACCATTTCCCCACCCAGACATTTTTAAAAAACAGAAACAATGTCATAGCAGCGAGAGTAGAAGGTCTTTGTGTTTCTTTTAGGGTCTCCCAGGATAGATTAAGTTCTTTCCTTTCACCACTATAGTCAGAGATGCAGATATATATATATATGTATAAATGTGTGTGTGTGTGTGAAATGTACTGTACTTACCAGCCCCATGCAGAAGTTGATCCAGGTTTTGGGGGTCATTTTTTAACTATTTCAATATATACATCTATTTACTTTTTGTATGCTTTTATTGTTTTGTTCTTTTAAATTATGATCCACTATGAGTTCCATTTGGGAGTGGGGCTTTATCATAATAACAACAGTAGCAGCAACAGCAACAACAAATCAAAAACAAAAATCTATCAGAGATTGAAAGAAAACTAACACAACACTTTGGCAGTTTCTGAAGCATGGAGAAAGTTGAGTGGGACTGAGATGCACTGACAGCTGGGATAGGGAGGAAAAGGTGGGGGGAGGGGGTTTGCGTAGTTGTTTGGCTACAGCCCATTAAAAAAATTATAAACCTAAATCATGTCTTTAAATCTCTTTAATGTAAGCCTTTTTGTATAATCTTGATATTTGTGATTACAGTTTATGATGTCAATGCAAGAATGATTATTATGGCTGATTAGGTGGAGTTATAGCCCTTTGTTTTTCCAGCCTTTTAAAATATAGCTGAACTTCTTTATGTTCTCCAGTATTAGATTTTCACTGTATTAGCAGTTTAGATTCAGCAAAGAAGTGAGATGGAAGACAATACTGCGTTTGCCTGTAGAGTAGTTTCCCTCTCTGTCACCTTTTCATTCTCCTTTTTTAAATGGAGAACTTGAAACATTAAATGAAACAGCTGTTTTCCATGAGTGAAATGTGATGTGTAATAAAAACTGCCTGTGACTAGTTTTGGTTCCTCTGCCCTATACCAGGGCTGTCCAACATCTTCGGGCCCAAGGGCCGGAATTCAGGTGACTGATCACCTTGGGGGCCGGAGCGGAGGGCGGGGCTCGCGGGGGGGCCGGAGCGGGGCGGGCCGCTCCCGCCCTGGTGCGCATGCCCAGCGTCCTGCAGCCGGCCCGCCCTTTTCGGCGGGCTGACGTCAGGCGCCGAAAAGGGGCAGGTCGCGCAAGATGCCGGGCATGCGCGCCATGGCGGGGGCGGGCGGGGATCGGCAAGCTGCCCTCCGCCGTGACCTAGCTCTTGCAGCGGCCGCCTGAAGGAAGGTAAGCCCGGAGCTTACCTTCCTTCAGTGCGCCGCTGCAAGAGCTAGGGTCACGCCGGAGGGCGGCTCGCCGATCCCGCCCTGGCGCGCAAGCCCGTGAGCGGCTCTGCGCGAGCGAGGAACAGGCGGGGGGAAGTCCCGCCCCTAGGGCATCTGACGTGGCTTCCCTCCGCCTCCTCCTCACTTGCGTCGGCCCCACCCCTCCTCGTGCTGCCCCCCGAGATCGAAATTTTTGGAAATTTTTTGGAATTTTTTTTTAAAAACCTGATGTCTTGCAGGGGGTTAGGGGGCCGTAGGGAAGGGGCTCGGGGCCGTGTACGGCCCCCGGGCCGCCTTTTGTACAGGCCTACCCTATACCAAAGGAACCATCATTGGATTTGACGATGTCCCTGTGGTTCCTAAAAAGAACAACTTCTGCCAAAGTTATAGTTTAAATATGTTTTGCCAAAATAAATAGAATGTACAGTTTAAAATTTATAAATTCAAAATTTTGGACAGATTGTTGAACTAGGTATCTCTATTAACAGTCGTTTTCAAACATGCATTTGTCAGTCATCTTTAAATTTAGTTGACTAACAGTAAGGATAATGACTGGTTAGTTATAGCAACAACCAGTTAGGTGACAAAAACACTATAGATCTGAATGGGTGTTCCATTTGCTCTAAAAATACTGTTGTAATGTAAATCTTAAATTATGAAAACAAATACCCCTGTATTAAGATCTTGAAGTGTATTATACAGTATTGGGCCCAAATCCAGTGGTTAGTACCAACTAGAAAAGACCCATTGAATCAATGGAATTTAGGTAAGTGCTCACTCACTAAGTCTTCATTGATTCAATACAATTCAGTTGTGCCCTAATAGTTGGATTTGCGTCACAGACATTCCTCCATAGAAATGAAAATTCATAATGAAAGTTATTATTATGTTTGTTTATATCCCATTTTATCTCCATACACAGACTCAAAGCGGCTCACAACTAAAGCATTTCAATACAACTTTAAATATACAAATATTAAAACAGTATTAAACAACATTAATATTAAAACAATCCAGGTTAAAAAACATAAAAGCATATAAAATCATATCACAAAACCACAGCATCCCCTGACTAGATCTTAAACACCTTCATCTTTAAAAGTCTGCTTGAAAAAACGTTTTTAGCTTGCCGCCGGAAGGACAGCAGGAAGGAGGCCATTCTGGCTTCCCTGGGCAGGGAGTTCCAGTCGAGGGGCAGCCACTGGAAACAAAGGCCTGCTCTCTCATTCCCACCAAGCTTGAAATGGAGGTGGGAGCAAGAAAAGGGCCTCTCCAGAAGATCTCAGGACCTGGGCAGGTTCGTACAAGAGGATGTGGTCAACCAAATAGGTTGAGACTGACTGGGTTTTCATGAATGTGTTAATGCTTCACAGCCTTTTTTTGTAGCCCACCTTATATAGAAATCAGAACAATCTTACTAAACGAACCTTTCCTGGCATTTCATGGTCATTGCATTGCCTCCATTACATTGAATATTCTATCTGGATGCAGCCTTTTTGATGCATTCAGAATGACTGGAAGCATTCTGCCTGCAAAACAGGATATATTTTTGAGGATATTTGACCTTGTGTAAACCATCCATTGACATGTCCTCAAAAAATCTGTGAGCTGCAGCTTCTTAAATTCATTTCCAGCAATGTATCTGCAGTTGCTATTAAAGAGTAGGTTAGCAACAAGATTAAATGGCACAATCAATCTAAATAATGTGTTAAGCTGATTGGGAGTGGTGGGGAATCTCCATTTGGGACAATTAGCACTGCAAGCAGAAATATTAAGGAATACAACAATGATTTAAATGTGTTTTGGGGCGAGGGTATGAATGCTTTGATACTCAGATTGGCCCCAGTATATAATCTAAAATTTGTGATTTTAACTGATGTTTTAATGTTTATGTTTTGATTGGATTGATTTTAATGCAGTTGTTACCAATGCGTAAATGTATATACAGCATTGAATTTTGCCTTTGTTAGTCTATTCTGAGTCCCCTTCAGGGTAAGAAGGGCTGGGTACAAGTGTGATAAATAAATAAATAAATATCCTGTTCAAAACTGGAAATAATGGTTTGGGTTAGCATGAAGCACAGATCCATGTAAGTGCAATGCAGACAGGTTGGGCAATTGTAGGAAATCCTATTTTTTTGATCTTGGGCTCTCTCCTAGGGTCGCATTAGATTGCCACTTAAAATGGCAAAGAGATAAACCTAAGTATTACAAATGAAATGGTGTGAAATGCCTTTTACCCATTTACATGGTGGGTTGCTACATTTGGAAGCTTCCAAGAAAGACAATTTATTCCTACTTTGGCTAGATGGTAGGGAAGCTATCATCCCCCCAAAATATTTTTCCAAATTCTCATGTACTATCTCTGATAAATGAAGAAATGTTCTGCTGAATGACTCCAGAAAGCCATTTAATTCAGCACACTGGTTTCTGTCCTCCATTAATTTGTCTTCAGGTCACCACGTTCTTATAGCACTAAATTCCAACACATAATAATGTGCTCAATGAAGCACTTAATTTTTCTCTGTGCTATTGCCAATCAGTTGCATTGTGCAGTCCCCACATTCTAATATTATGAGAGATAAAAAGCGTTTGTCTCACCCAGAATTACGTTCTGTACTTTGCCACCTTGCCCGTGATTTGTTATACGAGACATTGCAGATTAATAGACTTCATTTGAACTTAAGTAAACTTATTTGCCTGTTGTTAGTGACTGAAACAGAGTCATTGCTAATCTTACGTGTTGTGAGAGTAGCAAGATATAAGGGAAAAGATAAATTGGCATTAACTCACAAGAAAACAAATGGAAAATAGAGGAGCAAAGTGTTCTGGTTTGGATAAGCTTTAAAGTTCTGTAATGTGTGGAAAATGTTAGACCAGACTACTCTTCCAGGAGATATCAGGCCTGCGCAGAGTGACCTTCCCTCCAAACCTATGTAAGAATTGAAGCTTCCCTAAGCAAAACAGCTCTTACTATAGTTATTGGCTCTGGTCAAAATCTTTCCTAGCACACAGATTACCATTCCTAGGGTGGCATCAAGTTCACTGGCAGACCACATGATGTGTCGCTGGCTAGGGGTCACATGAGTTAAACTGGTAGAAAGAGGCATTGACAGTAGTATCTTGCTTAATCATATGTGAAAACTGAGCTAGGTCGTTAATTTGATTGTGCAAGAGTCTCTGTGTACCTTTGTATTGATACGTCCACATTTGTAAACAAGAACCCAGTATATTATTTTTTGGAACAAGAGCGTTTTTGTAGTTTTAGAGCTCAGTCAAGTGTTACACTTAAGATTTTCCCAACATTTTACTCCCTGTTTTTGGGTACACATATTAGACTATGTTGGGAAGGGGGGACTTATGATTCTTCTGGGCTGTATGGCTGTGTTTTAGTAGCATTTTTTGCTGATGCTTCGCCTGCATCTGTGGCTGGCATCTTCAGAGGATATGTGCTTCTTCTGTTTCCACTGAATTCCACCATTGGACAGCTGCTGCTGAATCGTGCCCTCAGATTTCTTTTGTTTATATTATATTTTCCAATTGTAATAGTTGTTATCAATATTGGCTAGTACTCGGGTTCTCATTCCATATTTGTGAAGAACACTGTATCATAAGTATAAACATGCCTCTAAATATTGGTGTGGTGCTGTTTATGCTGCTGTTCAGGCCTAAGGAAATTCTCATTAATGGATGACAGCTTAGACAGTTTATGAACTGACAAACTGTCGAAGCTGTCACCCATTAATGAGAATTTCCTAAGTCAAAATCTTCCACCACACACTGTGTCCAAACAATTTCCTGGATACATAGAAAGAATACTGAGTGGAATCTGGGCATTCTACAGACTAATTCCAGCTTCTGTTCCACTGCACTTCGTACCATTCAGGAAGCATCTAATAGAGAAATCCTTATGCTCCGATCATCTGGAGAGATCTTACTCTCTCTCCCACTGTCCTCGCAGGCACAGTTGGTGGGGACAAGAGAGAGGGCCTTCTCTGTAGTGGCGCCCCGACTCTGGAATGCGCTCCCCAAGGGTATCAGACAAGCCCCCACTTTGACAGTCTTTAGGAGGAGCCTGAAGACATAGCTGTTCCAATGTGCCTTCACTGAAAGAAGTAAACGACACCCTGCCATGTTCATTCTCTGCAAAAATCCTCAGAAGCACTTTAACTACCTGTTGTGTGTCTGCCCCATATTGTCCTTGAAGCCTTCCTGCTATATGCAAACTACCTCTGTCTGCACCCAGCGTTTATTTATTTTAAAATTTTAACATTCACATTTGGCCTGCCCGAAATGGTTTTAAATTGTCTGTTATTGCTTGTGTTTGAGTTTTATTGATTGTATTGTTTATATAATTGCTATTGTTTTGTTATGTGTTATTGGGCTTGGCCTCATGTAAACCGCCCCGAGTCCCCTTGGGGAGATGTGTGCGGGGTATAAATAAAGTTAATAAATAAATCATAAAATAAATGCTACAATACATTTGTTTGTGATTATGATGCTATAAGAGTTGTCTTGCTTTTATTGCAAGAGACTGACATGACTACAGAACTTCAATATAAAGTTGCATTCCATGGAAGGTCGGGATCATATGTAAAATACTCCATAAAAATGAATCCCCTGGAGCAGTCAGGGCATATTTAACACAGAAAAATGTTGTCTCGGCAGACAAGCAAGGTTGCCAGGTTTTTACACAGACTGTTATGGGGGTGGACAGATATAGGAGCAATTGGGGGGGGGGGGGGCTTAGAAGCACCAAGTATCAAATCCTTGTGTACTACTTACCCATTTCTTTGAAGATATAAAGCTAGGCAAATTAACCATGGGGCATCATTTTGAACCTTTGGGAAAGGAAACATTGTCTCTTGGCAGACTTTAGCTTCTCGTTGACATATTTCAGGGTTAGAAATAGTAATATTAAGGTATGTGTGTGGTTGTATTTCTATCAAAGTTGTATGGAAAATCAGAGGTAATGCTGTGCCCGCTTTCTCAGTATTAAGGCATTAGTAGCCAAGATTCATTTCCAAGCACAGCTACCTACCTACACTTTTAATCCGTTCTCTAGCAGGAGGCCTAATTAACATTTTGGAGCATTCGGAGCCCCATCTGGAAACTACTATTCAGCCCACCCACATTAATACCCAAGCGTTCCCCTTTCCTTTAATTAAAATGCTATCAGAACAGTTAGCTCTTGAAAGAACTTCCTGAAGTTAGCAGTTGTATGGTGAAATGAAGAAAAAAGCTTGCAAGTCAGTGGTGTGAGCCATAATTGAAACTTTTTTTACACTTTTAAGTACTAGCATTTGCCAGTAGTTACTTTTTGTAAAATAAAATAGGTAAGGGAAAGTGTTTTGTTTTATGCTGATTGTATGTGATCATAGCAAAACAACTTTACAACAACGTTAGTTCTCAGACCCCAGTGCTGCTTCTGTTTCCCTCTGCTCTTTCTCTTTGATCCCACCTTCTCTTTCTCTCTCCTCTTCCACTCCCTCTACCCTGGTTGCTTAATATAGCCTTTCCCCTCTGCTCACTCTTCCGTCTCCCTCCCACAAAATGAATCTTTCTCCTTATCTCTCTGTATCTCTATGTGTGTTAACTTTTTGATGTATTTGGGGGGCTACAAAGCTCTGGTAGGCCCTGGAAGGAATTCCATAGAGGCCCTGTTTAAAGAATAATATTTCAGATTTGCCTCCAGCTTTGTCTGTCCTGGTTAGGTAATGTATGGCACCTAGTGTCCAAAAAAATACTTCAGATTATAGACAAATTTTAGTAAATTTAATTTATTTAGAAAACTATATTACTCTATGATACACAGTATCGAGACCCCTTTACTAACTTTGCCAAGTTTTAGATGTGTGGAGGTTACATAATGGTGAAGATGACATGGACACATTTTCTATATTATTGTAGATTATATTCTGTGAGAATTTGGGAGAGGTTTGTTCCAGTGAGTCTGATAGTAACAGACAGTTATAGGTTATCTCGTGGCTATGTATGGTTATCGAAACTGAACAGTAAAGATGGCTGAAAGGAAGAAAACTATTTGGAACGTGGTGCTGGAGTTCTGTATATACAATGGATTGTGGAAAAGACAAATATATGGGTCTCAGAGCAATCAAGGTAGTGAAGATCACTATAAAGAGGATATTGTAGTTTGGATATGTCATGAGATGTCATCACTCATTGGAAAATATGATAATGTTTGGTAAAGTGGAAGGTAATAGGAAACAAGAGAGATGGCAATACAGGTGGGTTGATTCAATCAAAGAAGTCACGACTGACCTGGTTTTCTGGATCTGAGTGAGGCAGTTGATGGCAGGAGATTTTGGAGATGCAAATCTTCTTAATCACACATTCAACTGCTGATTGGGTCCACTACTCATGCTTCCTGGAAGCAACCTTGTTGGCAAATCAGATCTCCACTTTTCATCACTTGGCTGACATTCATTGCCATTTGGTACTCGTGACTGTGGCATCCATCGATCAGAACCCATGTAAAACTATCTTGAGGTGCAAATGTATACACTAAGAAATACCTGTTAAGTAATTAAATGACAAATGATATGGATTCAAGCCCCAGGTAAGCATCCCTACCAGGAGGTGCAAAAAAGCAGCTTGCCTTGCCAAAACGGCATAGGATTTACTCTCTATATTGATTGATTGATTGTAGGGAGGGAAGAAGTAATGGGAATATAGAACTATACAATGAAATTGTAAAGCAACATAGTCATATTCAATATTAAAATAAACTAAAGCAAACTGACAAATATATATAGTTAAATATACAAGCTGATAAAATAAAATTGCCCAAAGCTCCAAAAGGTTTGGAGAACAAAAACTGCAATTTAAAAGCAGACTTGTAGGTGGAACTGGAGTGAAGCTACTGACTAGTTCTGAGGCTAGTTGTTATATAGAAGGGATGCTCAATAACTTGAGCTGAGTTCTGTTTGATATATCAACCCATCCATGCACCCTTTTTGCAGGTAGGAATTATACTATATATTTAATCTCTGTTTGTCACAACTTTGTAGTCAGTTTGCATGTGATCCTGATTCAGGAAGCAGCTGTGCTGGAGATGTGGGCAGGATCCACAGATTGGTAGAAGGACTCTGGAAGTGCCAGCAGAAGAGACAGTGTTAGTTTGGCAAACACCCAAATGACAAGGATGTTCACCCCGTGGAATCCTCGACCTGTCATTCTTGGTGTTGGTTCATTGATCATCAGCCAGATTAGTTGATGGCTGGACCGACTGCATCCATATTCGTGCCAACATTCCATGCAGCTGTACTATTAAAGTTGTGGACTTATTTTCTCCAGTTATGCGTCTTGACTATTTTGCTGTTGTAAGTGGAGTAACTTGCCCATTGATCTACAATATGAAATGAATCCCTAATACTCCCCAGCAAGCATAATGCAATGAAATGGATTGCAGGTTTCAGCATTGGTCATTTTTCATCATCGTTGGAATGTGGTGTGATTATTAGATGAAGAAATATGCTAGGTCTCATCCTTAATAGAATAAACAGAATGATCTTGACATTTTTGTAGCAAAACTAGTGTAATTGAATACTGGATTGTTTTAATGAAGTCTCAATATTTTTAACAGATCATTTAAAAAAAAACATTTTGGTGCACTAGTACACCCTCCAGAATATCTTGTGTATACATTAACAAGCTCAAGAGTCTTGAATTAAAAACTGAGAGCGCTAGTCCACTCAAATAATTTACTGAATTTCCTCTCATTTATGCAGTTGATGGGATTGACAAGGCATCAGTTGCACCCTCAGATGGACCAGCCCCAGGTTCCCGAACGCCTCCTTTCAAAAGGAAGGGCAAGCTTTCTACAATTGGCAAAATCTTCAAACCATGGAAATGGCGGAAAAAGAAGACAAGTGAAAAATTTATTGAAACATCAGCAGGTATGATTGTTTTCCCCCTGAAGACTGATCTGCTTAGTTGTTAGAATTATTGACCCAAACTAAATAACTGTGCAGTTGATTCTCTGCTATATCTAAGTGATAATGTACTGAACAATTGCTTGATAACATCTTTTATAGATACTAGTTGGCAATATGATTAAAAATGAAGTTATCATTGTGCAGCTGGTGTCCTAATCATATACCATACAGGGGGAAACAAGACAAAACAATTAAGATGATCCAAAATATTGGCAAGTACCCCAGCAGTGAATCTTCTACTCAGATTTGATTTCTTTATGGAGCTGCCACCAGTGTTCCCTGTCAAATGTTGTGGGCAGGATTCAAAGATGTATATTTAGTGATGGAAGCAGTTCCATTGATGGAACTAGGAAAGTGTGATTCCTCCTTGCCACACAGGTGCTTTCAACTGGACTTTGTACTTCATCCTCTTCCTGCCTCTGTTACCTGAGAACTTATGATTACAAAGCTTTTGCTCCGTCCCTGATTTACAGTTTACCTTTTCAGGATAAAATCAGAGAAATGCCTTAGAAAAGGCAACAATAGGTGGAGGAAGATTACACAGAAATTGGGTTGTTGTAGGTTTTTTGGGCTGTATGACCATGTTTTAGAAGAATTATCTCCTGACATTTCACCTGCATCTATGGCAGGCATCCTCAGAGGTCATGAGGTCTGAAACCTCGTGAATACAGGATAAAGAAACCATTAAAAGGTGTTTGAGCTGTTAAAGTGTGTGAAATTCTATAATTATGTTAGTTATAGACCATGCACATTTGAGGGGAAAAGTTTCCTTTCCTCTGAGATTTGGATTAAATAACATGCTCATAAATACGTAATTTATACAGTACAGTGTTCCCTCACTTATTGCTGGGGTTAGGTTCCAGGACCTCCCGCAATAAGTGAAAAACCGTGATGTAGGGATGCTCTATTTATTTTAATATTTATACATTATATTAGTAGTGATACACTATTTTAAGTCTTTTTAAACTTAAAATAAAGTGAAGGAAAGGAAGGAAAGGCCCTTCAAGGCTGGAGGGAGGACTGAGGAGGGAAAGTGCCTTGGAGAGTGGCAGTGACAAACCCCACAAAACAGCAAAAATACCATGATATATATTTTAAATTAATATTTTTTGAAATTCACAAAACAGCGAGTCCGCAATAAGCAAACCGTGAACTAGCGAGGGAACACTGTATATTTCAAGACAACAGCTTAATAAGGCTATAATGCATTCTGTCTTTTCCATGTATTTTTGTACTTGAAGATGTTGTCTTATGTTTTCAATATTATTTGCTGTTGAATATACTTGTACTTCTTTTCTTGAGGTATTTTCCTTGTTCTTTTTTTAAATGCTCATGTCTTGAAGGTATGAAGCTTTAGTCAAACGACCTGCTACTTGCCCAAAAATTTCTGGATTGTTCAAAACATACTTAGTGTTCTACAGAAATAGATGATTTATTATCTAAGTAGACAGGAAATACAAGAGTGGAGAAAATTTGTAGCAAATATTTATGTGTTGAGGTAAAGACAGTCTTAATTGAACTGTCAGGGTTCTCAGATTCTGAGTCTCTCGTGAGTCAGTATCATCCCAAATAGTTAAGACTGCCACCACCTCTCTGAATATCCTTCTCAACCTGTTGGGGAAACCCAAGCCTTCAATAACATTGGACAACCAATGGCCCAAGCAGCAACTCATTGGCTGAGAGTTTTAGACATAAAGCCAGCAATTGCAGCATGGATAAAATGGTTGTTGCTGTGTGTCTTCAAGTTGTTTCTGATTTATAATACCTAAAGAAAACCTATCACAGGGTCTTCTTGGCAAGATTTGTTCAGAGAGGGATTACTTTTGCCTTTCTCTGAGGTTGAAAGTGTATGATTTTCTGAAGGTCATCCAGTGGGTTTCCATGGCCAAGCAAGACTAGATTTCGTACCAAGGGAAACCACCAGCTAAATGAAGATCAATTATTATTGTTAATGAATTTGTTAATGTATTGTATAATGTTTTTAAACTGAGTTTTACAGTTTTAATTGAAATTTTTATTGTATATGTTGATAGAATCATTGATGCTTATGTGAGGCCGCCCTGAGTCCCATTTGTGGGGAGAAGGGCCGGGTAGAAATGAAATAAATGAATTTAAAAATTTTTTTTACGCCAAATATGGAAAGTAGATTAGCTTTTCACAACCAGGAACCATCCTTGGGAATTTCATTAAACAAACATAGCAGGGTGATAGCTAGGTACATTCCAAAATAATAAACAGGATCCCAGATTACAATATCTAAGCATACACAGACAACCAAGTGCACACTGAAGCAGATACACCAGCTGACACAATTACACTACACAGTTATAGGCAGTTTGTGAAGAGTATGGGCACAGGGGAATTTAACCTCTTTTGTCCTTAACAATCTAACGCCCCATTCAAGGGCTGCAAATATTCTAAAGAGGGAAGGGGGATATCAAGCTTTTCATGGCTGTGGTATCATGGCCATTTTTAAAATATGGGCTCATGTATATTGATAAGGAACCTTCAAACTATATAACTTGAGGAACTGCTGAAAATAGCAGTTGTGATGAAATTCAGATGCTTTAGACACTAAAGGCTGTTTAATCTGTTGAAAACTGGGAGTTGTGACAGGATTTAAAAATAAACATTGGGTGTTTATGTAAAACAATGTCAAAATCCAGAAATTCATGTACTAGCTGGTATTAATTTAAAATAAGAGAGTGAGAGAATCTGTCATATCTTAGCAATAGCAAGAGGAGAAATGCATGCATACAGAGACTGAAAAAGAGAAGATGTCCAAAAAGTCAAGAAAGCAAAAGGAGGAAACGATGACTGAAACAATAAGCAGGGGATATAGATAGGAAAACTAGAATGTCATATGTCGGGTGTATATTCTTGAGACCAAGTATGAAAATATTCAGTTTGTTTGTCCATTGATATCCTCTGCTTAGCAGAAAAGAGGTTATGAATGAATAGAGCAGATAAATATGAGGCACAGTGAAGTCTCAAAAATACTTCTGGGAGAGGGAGGTGATGAATGTGTGGAAATTGGACATGCAAAACAAATTTAGAAATGGTAAAATGCGTTTTGGTTATGGATTATACTGGAGGAAAGTAAATTGTTTCATTATTTCCTAGTATAGTACAACCTAAACAGTATAGTACAACCTGGACTTCATGTGGATATGGAAAAATGTGAATAATAGGAAGATCTATTGAATAGAAAGACTTCTGGTGCAGGAATACCATTCATTGGAGGGCCTAGAACATGCCTGAAAAGGATATATTCTGTCAGACATGCATAAATGTGGATATCAGTCCTGCAAAAGCAGAGATAATTGCAGGTGAATTGGTGGAAGGGTTTCAGTTACTGAAAAAATAAACATTTTAAGCATCACAGTTTGAACTTCTAATTAACCAATTACATTTTGGAAAAAAAGACTAGTCCATAATTTTTAAAATACGAGTCACATCCAGAATGGAAGACGATTTGGAGAATCAGCAGGCCATCAGACATGTCATGTACATTTGGGTTATTTTAGATTGAAATATTGTAGCAAAATTATTGTGATCTCACTTATATAATGATTGACCTTCTTGTTACATTTATGATCTCTGTGGTTCATCATGTGAGTCTTTTGGATAATGTGTTCATACTCTATAAATATTGCACCTCCATCAGAGCTACTTTAGAAGTATCCAGTTTTGGAAATTCTTGGCTGCTGTTCTTCCATCATTCTGTCAACAGAAATATGTTCATTTTAAAAAATAAGGCACCATATGGCATAGTTATTGGAAACTACTGAATATGAGTATACAGAAGGTTGTCTATTTCTAAGGCTGATGCCTTAGAAATAACATGATGAAAGTTGAGGAAAGTCCCTATGCATAGAAGTCAGAAAGTCTTGAGACCCTGAAGCACATGAGGGCAGTTTGAAGAAAAATGATATTTACAAGTTGGCAATCCAGCTTCTAGATCAAGCTGCATATTTATGAGTAGCTGCCCCCTGCCACATGTTGCTGTGGCCCAGTCTATGTATATGTCTATATGTATATTTTTTACATGTGAATATACGGTGTTTACATGTGTGTGTATATGATTTTGAGCATGTGTTGTAATTTTTTTGCCTTTTAAACTATCTTCTGTTGTTTTTTTCCAGTGTTTTTATGAGTGATGGGCACTCATTGGCCTGATATG
Source organism: Anolis apletophallus (assembly GCA_030556195.1). Lineage (NCBI taxonomy): Eukaryota > Metazoa > Chordata > Lepidosauria > Squamata > Anolidae > Anolis > Anolis apletophallus. The sequence goes on from JARBWK010000003.1 coordinate 143,843,203, forward strand.
TGTAATTTGGTGTCAGTTTGTCCAGTATTTTTTTGTCATGTTAATCCCACAAATGAACATTAAATTTTTTTTATATAGATAACATGTCCTAGTACTGGAACTTTCAAATTCCTAGATAATAGCTTCTGTATCAGATCATTTCTAAATGTGTCAGGTTTTAAATTATGTGATCCATTGTTATTTCCAAAAACTATTCTGTCCATTATAAACCCTTTCTCTTTGTGTCAGCCTGGGTAGAAATATTTTTTCCTGTGAAATATTAATGTATACAGAGAACATGTGATGATGACATTTTGAATTTATTTAATAACACCTGTTTCTCGTGAAGGGTTAATGGCACGTTTTAAAGGGAATTGGCATTTGTCAAAATAATATGAAACAATGTTATTGTTCTATACACTGCTTCCATTAGTGTTAGTTAATAAAGTATTGAAATATTTGTATTTCACTTCAGAACTGCTATGATGATCTTACTGAAAAGATTGCCTGACATTTCTCTTTCATTTCTTTTCTTGTAAGTGCTGGAAAGAAAGATATCAACAAGGCAGAGCAGAGAAGAGTTGATAAGGAGGGGTGTCCTGAAGGAAATAACTGAGCACGGTACAGCAATTAATTTTCACATGTTTAAAATGTTTAGTATTGTCCATCTGCTGCTCTTTCCATTGTTTTAACTTCATCAATTTACTATGAAATAGTAATTGTGTGACTATTTCTACCATGGCACCCATTTTTGAATAGCCATCCCTTATACAACCTACTTTGTGACAGTGCCCTGACATTTCCTGAAAACTTCAAATGTGCCCACCATCCCCAAAAGATGGGTAATATTGTGGGAGGGTAACAGGATGTGCTTATACTTTGGTGTGACATAGAAAGGAAAAGGAAAGAGGTAGAAGGAATCAAGTAGCAACTTTAATACTAACTGGTTTATATTAGCATAATCTAGCATGGAATTCAATTCACTTTCTCAGATGGAGGTAAAGTTTCAGATAAAGGTAGTTCCTGAGTTGCAAACATCCAACTTACAAACAACTCATAGTTACAAACAGGGGTTAGATAACAGGAAGTGAGAGAAATCTACCACTAAGAAGGGAAATTCACTCCTGAGTTATTATGGGGAAATGTGTCTCCACTGAAGCCTTATCACTAGTCCTTGTTTCCAAAACAAGCCAAATTTTTGAAAATCTAATTCTCACAGGGACAGAAAGTGCGGTGAAATATTCTGAACAGTGACACAGAGCAAAACAAAAACAACAGGGGTGTTAACCCTTCCCTATAATACCAAAAGTATGTATGTATGTGCATGTATATGTGTGTGCACGTGTGTATGTGTATATGTGTGTGTGTGTATAAATGTGTGTGTGCATGTGTGTGGCTGGAACTTACAAATAAATTCAACTGAAGAACAAACCCACATAGCAGTAGGCATAGTGTGATTAGAGAGTAATTGTGATACTAGCTATGAATCTTAAAAGGGTGTATGAGATGATGTATTTGGAAGTGCCTTTATTAGTCTAAAATGTAGTTTCTGTCACTGCTTATGATTTGAGAAAGTGTGTTGAAGAATAGCATGTACTCTTGAATTGTTTTCTCACATTCTTCTGTGAAGTACATTTCTTGAAGCTTTCTGGGTTGCTTGACTGGTTCTTTTTTCTTTTTGCCAATGGTCCATGGACCCCGAGAGTATAGTGAAATTTCCCTCCATATCCCTTTAATTTTGGCAAACTTTTATTCCTGGTTAAAAGGGGGGGGGGGGCTTAGAGGCGCACCACTTCAAGATCATATGTTGAAGAGCTAAGCATTAGAAACAACTGTTTTAAGTGAAGTATGTGTATAGTTATGTGAAGTGCTGGAAATGTAGAATTGTCTGCATCCCTACTTTCATACCTATACCTATACATATGCATGCTGTTAGCCATTTCCACATTTCAGAAAAGATAGAAGCTCTAACGGGCAATTGGTCCTTCAACAGTGTTTAGTCTCCTTCTGTAAACCAATATAAACCCCAATTCAGCTCCCAGGCAGATCTTGTTCAAAGTGATTACATATCTTGCTGTCCTCCCAAGTAGTATTGTGTGTTAGTAGTTGGGCATTCGGCTGTTGGGTCTGAGGCACCCATCTCCCCTCTTCTCTTGTGATTGGAGATGATAAAAAGATCTCCAGAAGCTGGCCAGAGGAAGACCTCCTGGAACAAAGGTAGAAAACACTGCCCTAAACAGTTTATCAGAATTGCTGATCGTATGTGAACCAGCTGGGTGGGAGATCCTCCTCCTCCTCCTGAATAAGCCTCATCTAATCCCATCTCTAAGAGCCAGCAGGGTAAAGAGGTTTGAGTTTTGGACTAAGAGACTGGAAACCCACCAAATGATATTGGACAAATCACAGTCACTCAGACGGGAAAGCAAAGGCAAACAACACATCTTCTTTCTCTGTGGATCTCTTGAACACCTTACATGGATATAATATTTTGTAAATAATGGTTACATGCACATATGTTGTGTGTTTTGCTTAGTGTGTTAATTTCTAGGCAGCTCTCCTAAGTAATCAGGACTATATTTTCAAGCAGACAATAACAATCCATCCTTTTCAATGGATTGTTATGTCCAATGGATCCTCCAGATTGGATTACTGTAATGCACTCTATGTGGGGCTGCCCTTGAAGACTGCCTGGAAGTTTCAATTGGTCCAACGGGCGGCAGCCAGATTGCTAACTGAAGTGATTTACAGGGAGCAGTCAACCCCCTGTTTAAGGAGCTCCATTGGCTGCCGTTCATCTTCCAGTCCCAATTCAAGGTGCAGGTTCTTACCTACAAAGCCCTGAACAGTTTGGGACCCGCCTACCTATGTGACCGCATCTTTATTTACGAACCCAGGCAATCTCTCTGATCATCTGGAGAGACCTTACTCTCTCTCCCACTGGCCTCGCAGGCACGGTTGGTGGGGATGAGGGATAGTGCCTTCTCTGTAGTGGCGCCCCAACTCTGGAATGCACTCCCCAAGGATATCAGACAAGCCCCCACTCTGGCAGTCTTTAGGAGGAGCTTTAAGACGTGGCTGTTCCAATGTGCCTTCCCCGAATGAAGTAAATGACGCCCTGCCGTGTTCATTCTTTGCAAAATCCTTAGAAGCACTTTAATTCCTGTTGTATGTCTGCCCCATAGTAATCCTCGAAACCTTCCAACTATATGCAAACTACCTCTGTCTGCACCCAGTGTTTATTTATTTTAAAAAATTTAACATTCACATTTGGCCTGCGTGAAATGGTTTTTAATTGTTTGCTATTGCATGTGTTTGAGTCTTATTGATTGTATTGTTGGTTTTTAATAATTGCTATTGTTTTGTTATTATGTGTTATTGGGCTTGGCCTCATGTAAGTCGCCCCGAATCCACTTGGGGAGATGGGTGCGGGGTATAAATAAAGTTAATAAATAAATAAATAAATAATTTTCCTGTCATCCTCCCTCCTTCTTGGGCTTTTCCAAATTGATTGTCACATTTTGTGTTATAGAATTATTTGTCTTGAGTGGGTCAGGTAATGTACAGAAGCAAAATATTTTGTCAAATGATGTGAATCATGTGATTACCAGAAAGAATTTCTTTTAAAAAGTGGGACATCTGGATATCTCTCAATTCCATTATCAGGGTTAGTCAGTGATATGCTTTTTTTTCAGATGGAGATGTAACAGTAAATTATGAAACTTCTAATGGCCACACAATAGCAATTGCTGAAGAAGTCATACAAGAAGAAAATGTCATAAAGACTACAGAGGATAAAAACTCTAAATCTGGAAAAGTATCTGCTGCAGACGAGAGAAAAGAGGGTAAAAAAGGTAATTGAAATGCAACCGATCTGGATTTATTTCTCATTTACTACTGTAGCTACACTATCTAACATGAAAAGCACATTTTGAAAATAACCCTACAAAAAGGCACAAAGAAAATCTTGTTTATGCAGTAAGGATAGTGAGTTTTATTCTCTCTGAAAGAGACCTTTTACTATAGCAAATAGAACTATGCATGTTTTGTAGAAGATATCCTTCTTTGAGAACCTCCCTTTCTCATAATACTACAGATGGGATCATCAGGTGACGCTGAATAATGGGAGATTTAAGAGAGATAAAAGAAAGTATTTTACATATCACAATTATGGAATTCATTATCACAAACCAGAATGACCAGAAGTTAGAAAGATTAGAGAAATGAATAACACTGTTAGTATAAACTACCAGTATATATTAATGTCGAAGTTGATCTCACGTATAAACTGTGTCCAGGTTTTGGTGAATAATTATGGATTTTGATATGGCTCATATTAAATCAAGGTTCATTCTATGAAGAGCATCTTCCCCATGAAGAGGGGACAGTGCCAGCACTGCTGCCATTTTCCCATCCAGGCATTCAAAAAAAGCTAGAAGTGGCACCATGTCAGAGAGAGTAGAGGTGTTTGGTGCTTCTTTCAGCTTTTCGCAGGATGGATTAAGCTCGCACTTTTTGCCACTCAGTTCAGAGAAGGCTATCATTGTATTGTATTGTATTGATCTATGAATAAGTAAACCCAGTTTTTGGGGTTGATTTTTAAAATTAAATTTGTACACTCATATCCGAGTATATTTAGTACTCATCTTGGCTATATATTACCTCTAGTATCTGGCATTCCTCTCAAAACCATTTCTGGAGCACATGAGGAAGAAAGTGCTGTTCCACTCGCGCCTGTTTATGAGCTCTCCAAAGACATCTGGCTTGTCACTGTGAGACCAGAATGCTGGGTACTCTATACATTTTCTGATATAAAGAGGGTATTCTTCTAATAAGACACTAAGGAATTAAAATTTACCATAAAACTAGGGCTGATGTTCTGCCTGTATCTATGTCTTAATTATTATGTTCATCTCAAGTAGACATGAAGGTAGATACCAGTAACTGCATCTGGGATTTCTTATCTAATATAGGCAATCTTTTCTTATATAGGAGTGGTTTTGAATAATCCAGAAAATGATTTTAACTATGGTAATGAACTATTGAATGACACTCTGCTAGGCTGGCTTTTACATTGTTATAATCTGATGTTTATAATTTAATTTTAACTTCATGTTGTCTAAAGTTTGGTGTCAGAATTTAATTTTTGTGATTTTCTGTTTAAATTTTTATGGTTATTGCCTTTTGATATTGGCATTGAATATTGGCATGAGAGAAGCCTCCCACAGGATAGTAATACATCTGGGCATCCCCTGGACAATATCCTTGCAGATGGCCAATTCAGCCACACCAGTATATTCTCAATTTGTTTCTGACATGATGAAAAACCTCTGCAAATAACCCAAAATACAGAAAAAAATTCTTAATGGCCAAGATATAAGAAAATGGGCATCTTGTGTGTCACCTCTTCTAATTAAATATTTTGCATATGTGATGTACTGTCTCTATTTAATTGTATTTAACACACTCTTTGTTTGACATACTAATTGCTTTTGATAAGAACACTCTTTAACACTTGAGGATTGGAGATATAACAAGATGGTAAAATTAGAGGCCATTCAGTAAGGATTGCTGTAAAATAGGTCTTGATGGTGGTCTCTATCAACTGTCATTGAGTGAATAAATATTTTACAATGTACTTCCTACTGATTACACATTTCAAGCGCCCATCAATCTGGGAGATAAACAGGCCTGAATAATTTGATGCCATTTTTTCCCTTTTGTTTGAATAAAAATTGAAATGATCCTGATTCTCAAGAGATAGAGCAGCTCTAAGTGTATTCATGTATGTGTCTGTCTGATGACCCATTGTTGTCTGTTTGTTAGTTCCTTTGTGTTCGCTTTCTTATTCATAGAGAAAAGTAAAGGTCCTGAAATATCGGCACCTCGTGCTGCTCCTCCTCCACCTCCTCCTAAATCTAAGCCTAAAGCTAAAAAAGCAACCATACCTCCAAAAACTGCTACTGCTGCTACTACCAGCCATAAGACTAATGAAGTGCCACATGCTAAAAAAAGAGGCAAAACTCCTGCTAAGCAGGCTTCTGCCCCTCCTTCCAAACCAACAACTCGTAGTGTAAATCGAGAACCTGGTGAGTACACTGGTTAGTCCACAGTGCATGCTGTTCATATCAGCATTGGGTTCATATGTGTTATGTTGCTTGCGCAAAATGTCAGCTATACCAATAACTGAATGTATATGTAGTCAGTTACTAATTCTTCACTCTAGTGTGTGCTAACTCTTTCTACTAAAAATATTAATGTTTAATTAGTATTGTCATCTATGTTCTTCAATGCGTTCCCCAGTTTGTTTGCCTAAAGCATTTCTCACAAAAGTGGGGGGGGGGGGACTGAATAAAAACCCTGGTTTTCACTTAATAATACATCTATCTAAGCATCTCTAGGTCCTCTAGAACAACTCTATAGTCAACTTCAGCAGGACGTTGACTACAGAATCACACTGGAAGACCTTCACATGCCTAGAAAGGTGTTCTCTCTGGGAGTCTCTCGGTCCTCTATGGCAGAAATTGTCCATAAAATGACAGCAAAGAACTCTGAGATGATTTTTTGTTTTGGTTTTGTACTGTGACTTATTTTCTGTAAGCTGTCCTGAGTCCTGTTTGGAGAGGGAGCAGAATATAAATAAAGTATTATTATGTTAATAAAATCCATGAAAATTCAGATCATAAAAGTAAAACCCACAAAGGAACTAGTTTTACATATGAGAACTAGTTTTACATATGATAATATTGTGGCTATTTTCCATTTCTATGCCTTCACCACCTATTTTAGGCACATTCGTTCTAAGGCTTATTTTATGATTGTTCAATTCTTTTTTAAGGAAGTATATATATATTTGCTGCAATAATGTGCATCCTTCCACCCAGTCAACAAATCCTTTGAAAACATTGCAGCCAAAAAGCAAGAAATGTATTTGGAAATATATAACAAAGACAGGATTTGGCTGAACAGTTGCATACCATTTTCACAAAGTAGCAAAATACTACTTTCATGAATGTTGAAATGTCAAATGTCTTTTGTCCAAATTGGATATAATTACATAATTGGATATAATTATCCAATTTGGAGAAAGGGCATTTGACATTTTAACGGGTCTTCAATATTATTTGACATCTTTATACTATAAATGGAAACTGTGTGAGCTAAAATACAATGAAAGCTGGATTCTCTTTGCTTGCTTGTTTTCTTATTTCCAATCCACCACCTACCAGATGTTTCATAGTCACACTTTGGGAAATATTTTGGCAATAAGGAGAGTAAGAAACCTGTTCTTTTGTTAAGTCCCCCAAAATCCCAGTTTTCATTAAAGGGCTCAAGGACAGAATTTGACAATTTTTGGAAAGCTAGTGTGCATTTTGTCTCAATAGTAGCTGCTCAAAATATTTAAGTGACCCCACAACTTTCATCATCGTAAATAATGTAAATAATTACATTTCATCTGCAAAAGCCTGCTCAAACAGCCAGGTCTTGACTTTCTTCTGAAATGTTAGGAGAGAGGGGGCCAATCTAAAGTCCCTTGGGAGGGTGTTCCATAGCCGAGGGGCCACCACTAAGAAAGCCCTGTCTCTCGTCCGCGCCAGTCGAGTCTGCGAAGAAAGTGGGGCGAGAGCAGAGCCTCTCCGGAAGATCTTAAGCACCTAAATGGTTCATAGGGAGAGATGCGTTCAGACAGATAAGCTGGACCAGAACCATTTAGGGCTTTAAAGGCTAAAGCCAGCACTTTGAATTGTGCCTGGTAGCAAACTGGCAGCCAGTGGGGCTGGCACAACGAAGGAGTTTTGCGCTCCCTGAGTGCCACTCCTGTTATCAATCTGGCTGCTGTCTATTGGACCAATTGTAGCTTCCAAACAGTCTCCAAAGGCAGCCCCACGTAGAGCATGTTGCAGTAATCTAAAACCTCTATATTAACCTCTTAAGCTATGTGTGTGATCCTGATTCTTGCTTCAAATATTGCATAATCAGAAACCTGTGTATTCCTAACTACAGCTAACATCAGTACCAATGTGTTGCTTAAGGCTAGGAGACACTGCTCAGAGGAAATTTATCCAAGAACAAGAAGGAATGCATACATAGGAGTCACTGGGTTGCAGTTTACTATTTAAACTTATGTGTTAAAGAAAATATGTGTGTACTGCTTACGCAAAGAGGTGATACAAATACTGCCTATCAGGCTTCAGATTTCTGGCATTAACACAGTCATTGTAGAAATGCAAAATATTAACTCCATAGTTTAGTGTTTTAGAACTGTTTCTTCAATAATAAAGTGTACGTTCTCTCATTTCAGCTAGTTCCTCTAATCCGAAAAAAGGGCACGCTTCAAAGTCATCATCTCCTTCATCCACAACGTCCCGCTCTAAGACCTCCAAAGAACCAGTGTCAAGCAAAACAAGCACAGGGACACCCAGAGACAAGAAGAAGCATGGAAAACAGGTGACCATGCGAACACCTGCAGATGAGGACATTTCTTTAGCCTCAAACATGAAAGCAGGCAATTCAGAAGCAAAGATGGAAGACTCTAAGACAGGAGAGCCTCGCTGTGTCATTCCTGACGCTGGAGACACAACGCAACAGAGCACAGCTGTTGTTCCTCCCCCTCCTCCGGCTATTCCACCTCCTCTTCCTCCATCCATCCCATCTCTCTCTTCAGGCTCTCGGCCCACTACTTTCTCGGATGCACAAGATGTGCCAGTTAGCACTGAAACAGGCCCGTCTGTTCCTGGCATGGATTCTAATGTTCTCCATACAAAAACTGAAGCAGACAGTGAAAGCTCTCCAAGCAGTACTGTCTTAGATAATAACCCTGAGGGAGAAGACAGAGGATGGTAAGACATCATGCTTTTCATTAATTATAATAATTTGTGTTCAAGTCCATTAAGCTTTGGGAAGATATTTTGGTGTAAGACTTGAACTTGTGTTTGGAAACCTTGAATAATTTTTGTCACATTTTTCTTCATTAATAATTTAAATTACGGTATATGTTTATTACTGCAACTCATAATGGTGCAGAAAATATTGGTGCATGAGGTATTGAGAGAGGGAGCATGCAAAAACATTAATCAAACTGCAATTCAAGTTTGGTAGACAGAATTGTTATCTGAAAGTCTGTTAGCAGGACTTCGAAGTTACATTTGAAGGTATTATTCCTATGGTTTACTCTGGGGTTTTTGGTGTTGTTGTTTGCTCATTGTGTAAACTTTGCTCATCATGGAGGTGGAGTGGTAAAAAACATTAAAAAGTTGGTAGTTCTTTTAAAAAAGATAGTTGTCAAAGACCATGGAGCATAACAATGATCACAACACTTTCTAAACAAAGCATGTGGTAATTGTTCCTCACTGTCCCATCGAAGGATGGTGGGCAACATTTTCAGTAGGTTGGCTGAAAACACCTGGATGCCTGAAGGTGGGATCACCATGGGGTGTTTTGCATCATGAGCAACTGAAGTCACTCTCTTATGAAGACGAAAAAATAAAAGTAAATAACTTTCTTAACTATTCTATAGGATGGAGGGTGTCAGCATAGACTGGCAAGTATGTCTTTTCTGAAACTTGCTTTGCTGACATTCAAGTTGAGAAGGAGGTATCCTTAGCAGTGCTCCTGTCTTACTGTCCTTTTACCAACAACTACGTTTAATCTGCGCTACTTTGGCATGAAATTAGCATCCTGTATTTTTGCCTTTGTGACATGAAAGAATGAAATATCCCTTTAAAAAATAATTTAGTTCTACTATGATTTATATTACTTTGACACTATTTTTTCTGTGCATTGAATGAAGACATAAATTTAGTTCCTCTGTACAGAATACTGATTCTGTACATTCAAAATTAAGTATATAACTCAAGTGTTGGCAACATGTCATTTGGAAACCATCAAGGTTCCACCCCTCCCCCTAAAAAGGGTATACATTGGCACACTAGTGGACTGGATGTGATCTAAGAGCATTTATGCCGCTTTTCTGTGGTATAGATCAGTTTTCTTAAAAAGCATTTCTGATTATCTCAGCTTGGATAGACAAGCTCAGTATTCACACTTATAGTCAAAGTGTCTTCTGATTATTATTATTATTATCATTATCATTTTGGATTCTCAATTTGAACATATTTCTGAAGAAATACATCAATAGTCACTGGCAGCATGGAGTGATCAAATATTGTGGGTGATGCTAGAAACTAAGAACTATATTAATGTATAAGAAACAGAACTATACCAAAGAATAGGAAGGTGTTTATGGGAGACAGATATTTACAGGTCAGAGGTTCAAATACTTCCTTTCTTATTCATGTACAATAATTCCTTCACTGATTTCTTAGGTGGCAAGAAATGATAGTTTTCTGTGGTGTCCAAAGCAAAATTGAAACAGTGGTACAGTTAGGCTACACTTAATTTCACCAATTGTATTATTAGTTGTAATGGCAAAAGAAGCAAACAATTGCTTTGATTGTTTGTTTCTGTATGACAGGGAGTTGGACTGGATGGTTTTTGGGGTCTCTTCCAACTCTGATTTTATGATTCTAATAACAAAAAACGATGGAAACCAGTAGGGTGACCAAAAAAGGACATGCAATAGCAATGCTAGTGCTGACAGCAAACGTAACAATATACCTACCCAACAGGCATATGCACACCTTGTTTCTTTTTTAATATTTAGAGGGTTTTATCATATAGCTAGGAGCCCCCGGTGGCACAGTGGGTTAAAGTGCTGACCTGCTGAGCTTGTTGATCGAAAGGTTCAAATCCAGGGAGCGGCAGATTCTTCATAAAATATGTCAGCCCCAGCTTCTGCCAGCCTAGCAGTTCAAAAACATGCAAATGTGAGTAGATCAATAGGTACCGCTCTGGTGGGAAGGTAACAGCGCTCCATGCCGTCATGCCGGCCACATAACCTTGGAGATGTCTACAGACAACACCAGCTCTTCGGCTTAGAAATGAAGATGAGCATCACACCCCAGAGTCGGATGTGACTGGACTTCATGTCAGGGGGAAACCTTTACCTTTACCTTATCATATAGCCACACCATAAATCAAAACACTGAGGCTCCAGGTTTACTCTCCTTCTGAACAGAAATCATAGCATTGGAAGGGGTCCAAGTTTCATCCAGTCCAACCCCTGCTAATCTGGGTATCTACAGCTTACACATCTTTGGCAGGTGGCATCCTTCATTTCTCCAGAATGCCTCCAAGTCTCACATTGGCACACAGGCACTTTGTAGAAACAAACATGTTAGATATCTTTGCCTGTAGATTGCTCTGGCAGGTGTTTGGCTCTCTGTTGCTTCTAAAGGTAAAGTACAAAAAAAAAAGGACTCGATCTGACTCCTCCTGAAGCCTGGGAAAGTTGTAGAGTGTTGAGGGAGAAAGTAGTAGAGCAGGAAAGTGCCAGGAAGAGAGAGAAAGTGAGGGCACAGAGATGCCCGGAAAAGCAGCTTGTTCAAAGCCCTCTTAAAGCTGACTGTATTTAGATTGGAAACCAGATTCAGACACAAGGGTTGCGTTCTGGGGGCCCGAGGATGGCCACATAGTTGTTCAGAATTTCTAGTACACTGAGGAACTGTCTGCTTACGTATTGCTAAGAGGTCTAAAAATTTGCATTTTATTTTTTTGGTAGAAATTGAGGGCTTTAACATATTTATACATGGTTTATTTAGTAGTGGAACTGTGCGCAGTTGAGATCTTAAAATATTAACATTCCTGTCTACACATCTCGCAGTGTCAGCAGATGGAGACGTGCTGTTCTGGACTATTTCCGAATTGGTCTGCTGCTTGGGGAAACATTCTTTTTCTTCATAAATTATTGCCAATCCAAGTGTAGCCAAGGACAGACAATCTGGTGTCCTCCAGATGTTTTGAACTACAGCTCTCATCAGCTTCCATGATTATGGCCAGGCATCAGGTGTTCCCGTTGTCTACTTCCAGTTTGCTACCCTGATCTAGGCTCCTGATACATTGTCTAAATTACTGTATTTGTTTCTCTCCTTCGTGCAAAACCTTCTGTTCTCAGTTTTCTTAGGTACTATTTTGCCAGAATCTGCTATCTTGACCTAATATTTTCATGAGTACATTATTCCACATAAAGAAGCTCCAGTGTTTGTGCTAATTTTATAATTTTGTTTTGATTTTGTTTCTTGGTGTGTGTATAGTTCTTTTACCAAAGAAGTCCAAGAAAAAGAAAATCCTAACCAAGCAAGTCCAGACCCAACAGATGAATCATCTGAAGCCCTGAACACTCCTGAAAGTGAAAGCAGCAAAGACAGTCACACAAGTGACTCAGACTCAGATGGGCCTATACTCTACACAGATGATGAAGATGAAGATGGTGAACATAGTGAAAGTAAGATGGTTTAGGATCTTATAGTTAAAGGGAAGGGAAGGGCATGATGCATAGTTGGATGAAGTCCTTCTCAGGTTTCAGTGAATGCAGCCATATCTCTTTTCTTAATTGTGTGAAAGATGGCAAGCTTAACCAGATGTCTCCTTTGGGGAACCTTGCCAATAAGGATAGCAGAGCAGGAAGAAGCTTGCTCCCTCACTTCTTACAAAACAAAAATTGCAGTATACTTAGTAGAATTCCCATCCGTTTATAGATTCGCAACCTAAATTTATCTAACGCTGTTTAGAAATTATGATTTATCAGTGCTGTGGATTATACATATGATAAAATTGAATTAAGAAGGAAGGCAGTGGAATAAGTCTCATAGGAGTATAAAATAAGTGGGAAACTGTTTTGCTTCTGATATGGGAAAGAACCAAAAAGTTAGTACATGCTTTGCACTTAAATGTTCTTGATGGAACTTGACAAGTTGAAACTTGGACATCACTAATGAAGAAAAATCTGTCTTCATCTTCTTTCCCCTTCGCTCCACCTCAGGCGATTTAGCAAGCAAAATACGACGTAGAGATACTCTTGCAATCAAACTTGGCAACCGGCCATCAAAAAAAGAACTGGAAGACAAAAATATCTTGCCAAGAGCATCTGAAGAGGAGAGGCAGGAACTCAGACATCAGATTGGCACAAAACTAGTGAGGTATCTGATATAATTGGAGCAGGTTTAGGAGGAGGTGTTAAGGAAAGCAAGCCTAGTGTTGGGCAAAGACTTGATTTTTCTGTTCTTTCATCTTCACATCCTCCCCCCCCCTCCCCACACACACACATCTAAGTGTACAATATTTGCATTTATACATATGACTTCCATTTCAGGAGAATAGACAGAATTGCCTGATCATACAAATAGAGAATTTCTTAGCAAAATGTTTAACTTTCCTTGATATAGCTCTTAGATTACCTGTGGAGTCAGGTGATGTGACACAAAGAACAGTTTGCTTTGACTGAGTTTAGGTTTCCCCACCTAAATACAGCCTTCCTCCACATCCACACATTCTGCATCCATAGATTACACCATCTGCAGTGTGAATATTTTTAATTCCCAAAAGCAAACCTTCATTTTATTAAAGGGACACCATTTTACTGTGTATATAATAGGGTTTGACATCCACAAATTTGAAAGGTCCTAGAATGAAATCTGTGAATACCACTGCACTCAGATGTGAAAATAAATGCTCAGCACCATATATATAATATTTGGCCATTTTAATTGAAACGTATCAATTGTCATTTAAAAATAGTTTTGAAAATAAACTCATTCGGGGCAATTTGGCTTTATACCTTAAACAACTGAGTTTTGGGTTTGTTTGTTTTTTTCAGGCGGCTTAGCCAGAGACCTACCTCTGAAGAGCTAGAACAAAGAAACATCCTGAGACGTAAGCATTTTAATAATTTTTAGATAAATGTAACAACTTTTAAGGGGGGCATTTCACTAGCATATTGCAAGCTTCACTGTGAATAAAGCAAAGGTGCACCCCCACCCTCAAATACAGCTCATGGGACACACTTCTGCTTTTTCATGACCTTAACATCAGTGGAGAGACATTGTTTCTTCAAAGTTTGCTTCTTGTGCAAATAATGTCTTTGGTACCAGATGTTGACAATCCATAGTCATTGAATCCCTTTCATGAAGCCTGCAAAGCCTCTGGGTGGGAGTGTCAACATCTTCCCTGTCCAGCTGAGAAGGCAATGCCTGCCCATTCAGCACTTTGAATTCATAGGCCCCACTAGATCCATGTTTTCAATCACTTGCACACCCACACTCCTTGCCAGGCACTGCTTAACTGGTGCACAAAGAATGGCTGAGTAGGATAGGGTCTGGCTAAAGATAAAGTTTATCTTTATCTGCATACCACTCCTACTCCTTTTCCCTTTTGCTCTGCTCTAAACAGCAGGAAATGAAGGGAGATAATGGAGGAGGTTTAACTCTTCCCTTGCCATAATGCTGACAAAGAATACACCTTTTAGCATTATTGATAAGATAAACTCAGTGGAAAGGTAATGACTGTGCTGGGGTGACTCTTCATCTGGATGGGGTGGGTGCTGGAAAACGGGGGTTAAATATCTTTTTCTATTGAAATTCTGATAAGCGCGGGAGGGAGAAGTGTGGTGAAAGGGGACCCACTCCCTCCATCCTGAATCCACACAGTTTCTGAAAGATTTTCCCTAAGATATGCAACTGTTCGGGTAAATACAAGTTCTGCTCATGGGTTTAGATCCAGTAGCGTTCATCTGTGAACTGAATAGAGAAGGATATTTTGCCCCAATTACTCTTTCCTTTCATTATTTTGGAAGAGCATTATACCCTCCTAAGCAGAGATGTGTGTGTAAATTGTGCATTCATATAGTATTTTTGAGATCGTGTATGGCAACTTGAAAAGCCAGTCCAAATATAGACGAAATAGCTTCACTTTGCCATGAATTCTTAAGAACAACAGATAAAAACAGACACCATCATGAACAGTGGTTTGAAATATATAGCTTGTCTTTTGACCTAAAAATAATACTTTTGTGTTGGTTTAATAGGAGCCACTATGTTTTAATGCTTCACAAGTTGATGTAACAATTACGGCATATTTAGAAAATCTTACATATGCAGTCTAACTGTCTGTAGGGGTTTCCATCTTGCCATCACTGGCTTTCTAGAAATATGCTTTTCTGTGCCAGTTGAGGAATATTAATTATTCTCTTTGTATGCAAAACCAGCAAATTGAATCTGCTTACTGCAGCATCCCAGTATCCCAAAGCTCTACCGTCTTTTCTTTTTCATTTCCTTAGCAAGCCCACAAAATAATCTAAACAAAACGAATCCTCAGAGGGATATAGTAGAAGGTTCAGTTCTAGGCCCCTGAATCAGAGCAGAAATCTCAATTGGTCTCTGTGTTTGACAAGTAGTTAGATGGGTGGAGAGAAATCCTGCCAAATTAAATAGATCAGAAGGCAACTTAATACAAAATATGATATGAGCCAGGGGTGCTATGCAGTGTTTTAATTATTTTAACAATTTCTAATGTTTTTGTGTGATTTAAACCAGTTTTTTTATCTATTGTGTGACTTGAAACTTAAGATCCAAAAAGGACTAGAGACAAAGTAGGTCTAAAAGTGGGAGCAAGAACCAGCTCTACTTCTCTTTCTGCTGTTAATGCAGTAGAAAACAATATGTGACTCTTCAGATGTTATTGGTTTGACCATTAGCCCTTCTCAGCATAAGGAATGGGTGCATGCTCAATTTAGATTGGAAATTACATTCCCTATGTTCTTTGTTTTTTGTGTAAGGAGCAGAGGTGAACAGGGGGAGTAGTGGATGAATAAATAACAAACTGGAATCAGTGTGTTTGCAGAGGTGAAGAGGGGAGATAGTAGGTGAATAAATAATAAACTGGAATCAGTAAGAAAGATCTCTCCTTCACAATCCTACATTATCAATATGCCCCCAGTATGCCTGTTTTCCACCCTTTTAATAGACAAAAATGAAGAAGAAGAACAAGAAGCCAAAAGAGAACTGAAGCGCAGCCTCAGCAGAAAGGTAGAGAAAATAATGCTGTTGTTTTTGTTGGTCTTCTTCAATCATATACAGTTGCATGTGTTCATTAACAACAGCATGCTTCCATTTTTTGCCTACTTACATTTGATTGTTTATAATATTTTTCCAGGGGAAATCCTTGGGAAAAATGGCTTTGTGAATGAATTCTGCTTCAGTTCTGCCACTCTGTCCCCTAAATATAATGCAACATGTTTTAAGATATAATAAAGATTGCTAGCACTGTAGTGGCTATTCTTATTAAGTGACACATGACCATTTCTGTGATGCGATCATAGACCAATATGAAAGACTGTGTGACAATGAGCAGAAAATTGAAGAGTATGATCCCTGTATCCATGGGAGATATGTTCCAAGAACAATTGTGGATACCCTGAAGATGGATAATAGCGAACACTACATTTGACTATGATTGGGCCAAATGCATAATATAGAATTGCACAGAAAGACTTAGAGAGGCCCAGAAACACTTTCAGGGGGTAATATTTCTATTTAGCATGGGTAAGAAAATAAGGACTAACAGACGGAGCTTTATTTGTAAAATCTCAGCAAGCAATAAGCATTTTAGCAGGAGATAAATGCAACTTAACTTTCCCTCATAAAGCTGTGGTAACTGGAGGCAACCACAATCATATTTTCAATTGTTTTTGTCTTCCTTTCTTTGAAAAATAAATATTAGTCTATTGCTGCTTTGCCTCTGGAGTGAAGCACTCTTTAAATTAAAGTGCAGACTTCAGTTGCCTTCCAGGCAGTAACTGCATTAAGCTCACAAATCCGATAGTTTCATAAACAATACATATCTACCAGGTCACCACATGAAATGCTCCAAGCAGTATAAAAGGCAGTGAAGAGTTTAGCACAGAGAATGACTAAAAGAAGAATGGCATCCTGATCTGTATGCATCCTGTTTGCTCTATGAATACAGAGCAGGCCTAGGCAAACTTCGGCCCTCCAGGTGTTTTGGACTCCTCCAGGTGTTTTGGGAGTCCAAAACACCTGGAGGGTTGAAGTTTGCCCAGGCCTGATTTAGAGCATCTCCCTGGATCAAGAACTTTTCATCTGCATACAGTGATGCAATAGGCTAATATCTAGATTTTGCCTGTTCTGAGAGTTAGTGAAATTTAGAAATAACATGAAGATGCTGTATTTCATCAGTTTCTAAGACTCACCTCTTTTCCCATATAAACATCTTGAAAAATTGGTGTGTTTTAGAACTGTGGGTCTCTCTCTCACACACACGCAAACACATATGATGGGGTTTTTTTCTTGGTGGCGGCACTGAAATTAGTGTGCATCTTCGAATTGATGAAATGCAGTATCTACAGTATCTACAAATAACCAGTTGTGCAAATAAAGCTGAGCCCACCAGGGTGGCACTAATATAAAAGTAAATTATGTAGTGTCAAATGGCCCCTACAGTTGACATGAATGGAAAGTTCAGTTCTAGAAAACAGAATGCACTGTTTTAATTATGAGCAGTAACAATAACACTGTGGTATGCTTTGGTCACATTTATTTTTTATTTATTTTTATTTATTTATTATTTAAACTTGTGAGTTGCCACTCTCAGGTGGCTCGGGGCGACTTACACAAAATGCAAAATTAAACAGAATAAAACAGCATAAAAACACAATAAAAACACTCAGCGCAATAAGCACACAGTACTATGAACACAATAGTACATCAATATGAGATGCAGAACACCTGAAGGACTGTATACAGATTGGGCTTCTTTAAGAAGGATGTTGACAAACATTATGTGTTCAGAGAAGAGCAGCAAAGATGGAGAGACGTGTGGAGACCAAATCTTAGGGAGAAAGGCTGAAGGAGATGGATATGATGCTGAACTTCAAAACAGATACTATGATAAAAATTATTTTCTGTTCCTCTTCCTCCAAAAGATACAAACGTGACTAATTAGTTAGATTTTAACTAAATATTGGAGATTTTTGTATTAAGTACAAGATATAAGCACTGGAACATAACTACCCCAGAAGGTGTCCTGTTCTTCAGCAACGCACAGTCACTATCAATATAGCATGCTGCAGTAATGGATTTCTTCCATTTCCTGTGGACTAAAATCATTTTTTCAAACCCCTTCCAGTTTTATGAAAACAGTCTTGTTTGTTTGTTTGTGTTTATCTCCTTTGAGAGTATTCTTGTCTTCATTTTCTTATTGGCTTAAATTTCACCCCTTTAACAGCTTAGTTTGAGACCAACAGTGGCTGAACTTCAGGCAAGGAGAATTCTACGCTTTAATGAATATGTGGAAGCAACAGATTCTCCAGATTATGATCGTCGTGCTGACAAGCCCTGGGCAAGATTGACGCCTGCAGATAAGGCAAGTAATAAAACCTGGTTTAAGTGTAACTTTGTGTGTCAGAAATTGTCCCACTCTGATTTGTAACAGAGATCTCTGTTGAGTCCTGCAATGATGGTCATTTCTGGTCCCACGGGAGAACATCCATTATCTTCTTCTGTCTTGTAAATCTCATTAAACTGGTCTCATCATTACAGAAAGAGTTATGAGTAAGCACTATCAAAACTGCTGACAAGTTCTAGAGTCTCATTCATTCTCCTCTACTTATTCCATTTTCCTTTGTTCAGGGGGGGGTCTGAATAAGGAGGAAGAAGTGGACTGAACTGTACTTTTGTTAATGACCCTACAGGACAAGGGTTTTTTTTAACTTGGACTTTTCTGCCAATAGAGGAAAAAATGGTTGAATTGGATCTCATAATTTTTAACTTGAGGTCTGAATATGCAATTACTGCAGCTAGAATTAAACATAGTTTCAGTTCCTGCTGAAACTGGCATCTCTTCCTTTCATATCTAGCCCAGTCTTGGTCATGATGTGCCATCAGCAGGTTACTAGCTTTCTCTCTGTTTTCAATGAGACTTGGTCTTGAAGAAGGTCTCTGGTTGTAAGCAACCATTCGAAGTCTTAAGTCAAACAGTTTCTCATATCCAATTACTTCTAAGAGAGTTTCAACCAAAGGAAGGTAATGGTGGTCCAGAGCACACAAGAAACCACGAGGAACTTAGCCAGTATTTAACTTCTGGCATAGGATTTATTCATGTAGTGAACTTTACCTAGAAAGAGCTTTTTACATCAGAGTCAATGTACACTGTAATGACACTAATTATATGTTGCATTATTAAATGCTACCACACAGCAGAAAATGAAGAGATGTAGGATGGATATTTTTAGCTACTGAAGCCTAAGTCCAAACACTTTGGCCCTGTTCAGACCTGTGTCTATGGGCTGCAATATAAAAAATCACTCAAAAGCACATGGTCAGAAAATCCTGGTAATGCCAGTTCCCGATTTTACATATATTGCATGGCATAGAGTGTGCGAGTGATTCTAATTGTGGCCTAATATTTGAAATCAGGAAAGTGTTTATTCCATTTCATAACTCTTCATTTGCTATTGCTGAAGACCTGTACTTAGTTTTGCCACATGAGTTAAGCAAAGCAAATCTTCTGCAAGCACCAAAAACTGTGTTTTCAGGTGTCATGATACTGAAAGGATAATAATTGTGTCAGTCTGAAATTCTTTCTAGCAATGAAGGATTTGTACTTCCAATGAGATTCTTTTTAGAAATTATTATTAAGAGATATTACTGTGTTTAAAAAACCATGTGGAAGCAAAAGGTAGGAGCAGCTCTGACCTTCAGAGGGGAAATGGATAATGATTATTCTATAATGGAAGTATTTATGGTAATACCCGTATGAAGATAGCCAGCCTTTTTAGAAAATTACTGTGGAATAAATGAATAAGTCACAATTTTTTTACTGATTGTCTTTCAACATGAGTGCTCATTACTCATCTAAAACACTAAGTGGCTGCTGTGCTTTGATAACAGCCTTCTGGGAAACAAAGGGCTGGAGGTCTAAACATTTCACCTTAGGTTACATAAAACTGAAGTAGGAGCAAATTTCTGGATGAAAAGGATTATTCATCTTCTGTACCTTAAAGCTTGCATTTAGGAAAGGCAGGGGTCCTGCAGTTTGCACAATTCCTATGCATGAAGTATTAGTCATCTGCCATTCCAAGACTGTATGCTGCAATCATCTCTCTTCCAGATCCACGTTATTAAACAGTTGGCTACTTACAGTGACCATCTTCCCAACTTCACCCCTCCTGGCATGATTTTGTAACTGGTGCTGTTTTCTGTGATGTCCCTTTTTTGCTGGAGTTGTTCCGTCAAGAGCAATATATCTTTTTAAAAGCAACTTGGGAAATGTGAATAATAATTTGAAAACATATTTCTGAATATCAACTCAATACAATTCATTAGATATGAAATAGATGTCTATGCCCCGTATGGCAATAGCTGCATTGTATAAAGCATAATACTGGGAGAAAAGTAATGATATGCAATGATATGCCATGTGCTGAGATTATAGTGATACATGTATTCCCTGTGACATTTGCATTGTGAGATGTCAGACAACAGAACAATATAAATGTATATATATTCTATTTTGCACCTAATTTTCAAGACCATAGTCTTCCTGGATTGGTCTCAAGAGAAATTAGAGAGGTTAAGAGAGAGAAGCCTGCCATCAGTAATGTACTGGGTGAAGGAGAACAAATTGAAACTTAATCCAGACAAGACACAGAAGTGCTCTTGGTCAGTCAAATGGCAGATTAGGAGATGGGTTTTCAGCCAATGCTGGATGAAATTATACTTCTCTTGAAGATATGAGTATCTGCTCAGATGTACTCCTGTCTTCAGTTCTGAAAATTGAAGCTCAGGTTTCTGAAAATAATAGGAATGCATTTGTACAGGTAAGACTTGTGCGCATTCCTAGAAATACCAGGCCTGATTTCGTTGACACATGTCTTAGTTCCATGCCATTTGGAGTACTGTAAAGCACTCTACATAGCACAACTTTTGAAGAATGTTCAGAAGCTCCAGCTGATCAGAAGAGCTGCAGACAGACTACTGACTTGGAAAAGAAACAGCATACAGCTCCGCTTGCTGCAACAGCTCTACTGCCTATTGATCTGTTTTCAAGCATAAATTCAGATGCTGCTCTTGATATAAAAAGTGCTATATGGTTTGGGTCCTGCAGTTTGATATATGAAGTATTAAAAGTTTCTGTCTTCACTCAATTGACTCTGCCCATGTTTTGAGAATTTCAAAATTCTCATGTTTTTACATACGGCTCTTTTGTAGGTTTCATTAGGGTTGTGAGAAAGGCTGCTCTTTGAATTATATTAGTAGAACTCTATCCTCAAGTGCACTTGGTTCTAAATCTGGGGACTTATTGCTGACTAGTAGTAATTCAAAACTGCTTCACCTGATGTTTTGATACACAAGTCCTGAATTCAATAGTGAATCCATGGAATTGAAACCCAAAGTGAGTTTGCAGTCAGTAATTTTCTCCAGACAGAGTTTATGATGCACGGAGAGCCTCTGCTTAGTTACAATTGAAATGCCCCCTATTATGTACAAGTTCACATGGTAAAATATGCAGCTTTACAAAATATATGAATGAGGTAAGAGGATAACAGAAACAAGAATGGCTCGTTTATATTTTCCTCCTTTCCAGAATGGCTACTTTGTTACCATTTAAGAGTTGCTTCATCTTATACTTTGTTGTTTTTTTCTTTTAATTAGGCAGCAATACGGAAAGAATTAAATGAATTTAAAAGCACGGAAATGGAAGTACATGAAGAGAGTCGACAGTTTACAAGGTGAGAAATGAGTTGTTTGCACGTTCTGCCCCTGCAGAAATTCTGGAATTAGATCCCTATTTATTTCCTCGCTTAAGCAAGTAAATTTCCTAAATACGTTAGATAGTTATGATAATCATTGATGTTGGAACATTGGTTTCCCATTAGATGGCTATGCATTATTAAGAATTTGTGAATTTGAAATTCTCACTTTTAATTTGAAAACTTCCTACATCTTGGTGGGTTCATTTTGTATCCAGCATACACAGGCTGGGTATGTTTCAGACTTGATACAGTTTCAAACTGGTATTGAAGAAAGTTATTTTCCTGTGTTCTAGGCAATCCTAGAACCGATTTGAGGGCCAGGTGGTGATTTCACAAACTACAGATCACTGGTGTGCATTAAGGGCTTTCTTGTGTATTTTGGAGGGATTTTGTTGTCTGGCCACTGCAGTTTGAATGACCAATGTAGATGGGGCCGCTCTGTGTTATCCCCTCCCTGAAAACAGCCCATTTATCAACATATGATAGCCAGTCAACTAATTAAAAGACCCTTCCTCTGAAGTTGGGGGGGGGGAGTGGACATTGCTTGAGCTTCCAGTGTGCTGCCCCTTTGGCAAGCAGTTTACATTTTGCTCAAGTTATATAAATACGTCATTTATCCTTTGCTTAATGCAGAATTATTGTAACAAAATTGTGAATGATGCCTATAATCCCTGTTTTGCAGCCCACTCGTATCCCCTCATATTTACCTCAAAATCTCATTTTGAATACTAGTTTTTCTGCCAAAAATCTGGGGAACATTTTATTATTGATTTTCCCCCACCAAAGTGCATCATCTACGATAACTGAGCCCTGTTTTGCTCTCTGGTTCATACTACATGGACTGCTTTCCCACCCAAAACATAGATTCCCTCTTGGAAGCTGCAGAGGAAGAATCATAGAATCATAGAGTTGAAGAGACCTCGTGGGCCACCCAGTCCAACCCACTGCCAAGAAGCAGGAAAATCACATTCAAAGCACCCCTGACAGATGGCCATCCAGCCTCTGCTTAAAAGTCTCCAAAGAAGGAGCCTCCACCACACTCCGGGGCAGAGAGTTCCACTGCTGCACAGCTCTCACAGTTAGGAAGTTCTTCCTAATGTTCAGGTGGAATCTCTTTCCTGTAGTTTGAAGCCATTGTTTCATGTCGTAGTCTCCAGGGCAGCAGGAAACAAGCTTGCTCCCTCCTCCCTATGACTTGTTATTGGCAGCAGCTGAAAGTAGTGACACAACAGAGTTCACTGGTTTGCTCTCCTCTTCCTGAAAGTCTACCTGTCAATCCCATAAAATGCTGCCAACTCACTTGCCTCTAGCAGCTGCTTCTGCTGTAGGGAGGAACTGGCTGCTTTCTCACTTGCCTGACTCTAAATCTCTGTAGACAGGCTTTGTGGGAAGCCCAGGGTTACTAGGGAAATTGCCAGTACTTCAGCACAGCCCATTTCCTTAGTAACATTTGCACTTCCCACACAGCCTGACTGGGCAGACCGGAAGCAGCCAAGTCAGAAATGTTTTACAAGGCAAATGAGGTGGGGAGCAAAGTAAACAAGCTCTGCCATGTCAACTTCTTTGTCTGCTGACAAAGGTGACATCTTTTTGTCTCCATCTTCCAGGGAAGAAAGGATGACAGCAACAATTCTTGGCTGGAAAATGGGTGCAGCTCATTCAATGTTGTAAGAAGGTGAAACTGTTCCCCTGAGACTTTAGCTGTAGCACTGCCCAAGCGAAGAGATTTCACAATTGTCATTTGAAGCCAGGAGGGCATGGTTGGAGAACCTTGTCCTCCTGGCTTAAAACCATAATTGTTTGGTGTCTTAGCTTGGGCAATGCTGCCATAGAAACTGCACCTCAGCCTGTGTTTGCTGGCATAGATACTGTGCTACGGCCACTTCAAAAGTCTGTGCAGTTTGTACAAGGCAACAAGTGGGGGCCATGAATGGCTTTTGTCTACAGAGAGCAGATTAAACTGATACTCACACATTTTTATGAATCTGTACTTTTGCAAGTCAGAGACAACTTGACCAGGATAGATTCTGAGATTTATTTCTTCCTCTATCTCTTACATTTCTTCCTTTATCTCTTACATTTCTTCCTCTATCTCTTACATTTTGTACCACTGTGTTTAAAAATGAGAAAGATATATTCTCTACTCATACTGGCAGGCTGCCAAATAGTTCTGGGAGACCTTCAAAGTTTGTGATATTTGAAATCCAGTATAATTACTCAAACATAATGTTTGTTTCTATGCATGGATAACATACATATTCACTGTATTTTGGTTGTGCTTATATTTTTATTTCAGAGTACCCAAGGCTGCAATAATAGTTCTGAGCCCATAACTAATAAACTATGTTTTAGATTGGTATAGAAGCACCATGATCCTGTTCTCCTCATTCTTTTGACATATGAACAGTTTTGTACACTGCTATAAATG
This sequence comes from Anolis apletophallus, assembly GCA_030556195.1. Taxonomy (NCBI): domain Eukaryota; kingdom Metazoa; phylum Chordata; class Lepidosauria; order Squamata; family Anolidae; genus Anolis; species Anolis apletophallus. The sequence continues at coordinate 143,867,274 of JARBWK010000003.1, forward strand.
AATGGTTGCTGTTTCTGGCATAATAACAACAGCCCATTTTCTTCCTGCAATATGGTTCTTTGAGAGATGTCTTAGAATATTAAAAATAACAGAAACACTGAGTGACTTCAGGAGAAATCAAAACACAAGGCCCTTTTCACTTCCTTTCATCAAACCATTCAGAAATAAGAAGCTTCAATTTTAAACATAACTGAGACAGGAAATGCAAAGGTTCACCTCTCCAATAAATGTTCGCTTCCATGATTTAAAGAAGTAAGCAAAGTGTAAAAATGTCTTGCTGTTAAATTAAAAAGCACAGGCCATTTACATTTTATTATAAAGTAGCTTAGGTACCTAGCATTGCTCAGGTTAGGCATTTTGTAATTCTAATTATTAAAAATACTCATTTTTTGCTTTTCTGAATGATCCCATATATACTAATGGTTTTTTAAATAAAATTGTCCAGCTGATGAGCTGGAACTTCCATCATCCCAAGGTTTGGTCACCTTACAACAGATCTGGCTGGGCTGCAGCTCACACCTCTCCTCCTACCCAGTAAGATGGCTCAGCCTTCTTGCAACTCATACCACCCCAGCCTGACTAGCAATGGGGTAAGGCTTTGGGGGATGCAGCCTGGCAAGTAAGCTGAGCTGTCTGATTGGATAGCTGAGCTATGTACGCCCTTGGCCATGGTAGAAAACATGCTGCTCTCTGAATGTGGCTTGATCCTATCATTCTTTGTCAGACCCCTTAAATTGGGCCATGAATGGTATGTGTAGCAAGTTTGGTTTAGATCCCATCAATAAGATTCACGTGGCTCTCCGAATTTGGCTAGACTACAACTCCCATCACCATTTATCAACCACCCCCACTCCCCCAAATCCCCAAACAAACCCTGGTTAGTATTTGTTGCTGGATTATGGTGAGTATGCATACCAGGTTTGGTCAAAATCTATCAAGCCATGTAGGAGCCTTGCTGATCAAATATACATATAAGCATGCATACATACATTGGATTTTTTTATATATAAAGGGTTCTCACCAAAACCCGTTCTTTACGTGTTTAGAGATCAAAATAATTATACTTGGAAGAAGCATTCCATTTTTCTTTTTAAAACACCCATTCAGCTTTCATTCTTTTAAGCTCTGTAGGTTTTAAACACTATTTTCATATCCAACAGCATGCAGAAAGCTCAGGAGAAAATGAGTATTTTGCCAGTCATTTAGAATTAACATTTTTATGAGAGGTTTCCATGAGCATTTCAGTATTTTATATGTTCCTTTGTATGTGATTTAAAGAAAACATTTTAAAATTGTGGTGAAATGGTTCATATAGATATTTTACAATTCATAATTTAACATTTTGCTATTTAATTTATGCTTCTTTACATTCCTGGTTTGTGAGCATGAAATGGGGAGAAAGAAACTGAAAAAATGTGTTTATTTCTCTATTATAGGTTTCACCGTCCATAAGTGTTTGAAATTATTCCATGGTCTGGACAAAGCGCTCCTTCCCAGAAAAGTACAACATCCAGAGGACCTGAAAGTGCAATGCAACTGAAATGTTTGGTGTAGTTCAGTGTGAAATCTTTAAAAAAGAGATGACTAGGAGAGTTCCCACGAATGGCCAAATAATAGAGGAAATAATATATTGCAAGCATCATCTTCAGAATAGGTGTTACTGTGAGGTTTAATTTTCTTGACCAGAGATGAAGTGAGAAGAATCTATTTTCAAATAATCAAAGCAGACAGAGCTGTGTTTTTATTTGTCACCCCCAAAATATGTTAGACCAAAAATATTAACACTCTTCAAGGAAGTAATTTAATGTTGTATACCAATATTTGATTATTCTTTATAGTGTTAGTCCAGAAATGCTTCAGAATACTCACCTTTCTGTAAACTGGTGGAAAACAACTTGATTCCAATTCTCATGACCAGACCTTACAGTTCAATCATTTAATGTAGTGCCAGTTATTATTCCGTTTTTAAAAATAAATTATGGCTGCCATGCTTTTACAAGATATACAGCCTTGAACAGAGCAAGACTCATCTGAGATGCAGAGATTTCAAAAGTTTCCCTGAGCAGATAAATATGAAACTAAGGATAGCAACACTGATTTTGTTTTCTAAAATTGTGTATCAGTTTTCAAATTATGCTTAGGAACAAAGATATATGGCATAATAAGACTTGGGTAAAAATATACAAGCTTATCCCCCCCCCCCCTTTTTTTTTTGAATTACACTGAACAAATCTTTGGATTAAGGTAAAGTAAGGCTTCACACCTACATCTCGCATGCCCACCAAATATTCTCCTTCCACCCTACACAGACAGCCTTGTGCTATTATAGTTAGCCAATGGTGAGCCACATGGAATAAAGGGGCATTACACTGCCTTTGGTCCTTGAGACAAAACTATGATGAACCATATCGTTTCTGTTGTGAATGCTGCACAAACACATGAGAGGGGAAGATCCCCAAAGAATACAGCACACACTTTCTCCTTCGCCTTCGTTCCTTTGGGCACCACACCAGGACAATTTGGGGAATGGGAGGCCTCTGTGCATCTCCTGCATCTTTCTGCATCTTCTTCCCTTCACTTAGTCAAGGCTTTCTTCTTTTTGCTTGATAAAGCCTGATGCACTGAATACCCATGTGCCAAGGGAGAAGAAGGGAGGCAGAGCTCTACAGGAACTCGTTGTGTGTAGGCTCTGTTCCTACATGGGGAAGGATCATGCCATATGTTTATTATCTGTACAATCTTCACAAAGGGCCTTGTGAAGACTACAGAAGGGCCTTCGAGCCTACAGCCTGTCTGTGTTGTATGTCGATCATGTGGAGCAAATTGTCTACTTTTATACTATCTTTTAATTGTATTTGTGAAAACATGATACGTTTAAATAGTATAAGGTGGTGTGAAAGGCAGTATGTACTTTATTATATGGGCCCTAAATATGGTGGCTTATTCTAAGCCTATGACATTGTTTACACTAAAATTGTCTTATATTAGCACTTATTTATCCTTTTAATGTACAACGTGAAACATTTGGGCCTGAAATACACAAGGACATGTATTGCAGTATTACTGATGCGCTATTTATCCTTTAAAATGTATGTACATACTACAATTTATTTTTTTCCATGTGCCCTGTTTAGTTCTTAATTATAAAAAGATATGTATTTTTTTTCAGGCAATAAATGGTCTCTCCCTGTGTTTTTTTTACCCTCAGAATTTGTTCTTTATTCTGATACCTTTTAGTTTTAAATCCAACTGTATACTCTTGTAATGTCTACTCAAAAGGGACCCCTACAGAGTTCACAGAAAACTTATTCCCAGGTAACCTGTCATTGCACCAGTGGAAGATGTTTTTGCAAACACAAATGGAGGAAATTGTCCTTTTTCCTTTTGCAGTCAAAAAGGAAAGGAAGTGTGTAAAAATTCTGAAGAGCTTTTCAGCATAAAAAGGCTGCTGGGCAGAGGAGGGAGAGAATATTTATGTTAACATGTCACTTTGGAAGTAGGCCTTTATTGCTAATGGAATTTTTCCTTAATATGTTATATTTACATTAGATGAAGATGATGTACCATATATACCCTTATATTAGTTGACCTCACATATAAATTGAGAGCAGAACTGGGGGGCCAAAATGACGTATTTTGATATGACCTATGGACAAATCGAGAGTCTTTCCATGCAGAGGAGAAAGCACCAACTGTATTCTTATTTTTCCAGGGCTAAATATCCCCGTGTATTTACAAAATTCTATACAGTCTCATATTTTTAACCTTCTAAATGTTACAAATAGATAATCAAACTAAACAGCAAAAGCAGTATTTTTCTGCCTTCTCGTTGCAATCTGGTAAATCAGGAGTCTTCAAACTTTTTAAACAGAGGGCCATTTTGTGGTCCCTCAGACTGTTGGGGGACTGGACTATGGTTTGAAAAAAACATGAATTATTTCTTATGCACACTGCACAGGTCTTATTTGTGGTGCAAAAAGAACCCCATGAAAGAACAATGTGTATTTAAAATGAACAATTTTAGCCAACATAAACTTACCCGTATTTTAATGGGAAGTGTGGTCTTGCTTTTGGCTGATGAGATAGTCAAGTCAATTAGGATAGTTGTTGTGTGCCTTCAAATTGTTCAGACTTAGGGCAACCCTAAGTCTAAAGTTTAGGTGGGGGCGGGAAAATGACCTTTGAAGGCCACATCAGTTAGTTTGAAGACCCCTGTGTTAGATGAACAAAATAGTCAGGTGAAAGAGTCCTATAATGATATCATAGCACCTTATGATACCTTATGTATGTATGTTCTTATACTGGATTGCTTGTCTGTGCATCTTGTTGCTGGAGAGCTTGACCTAGAGCTTTACTGCTGCGTAACACAGAGCAAAATCAGCAAATGCATTTCTTCCCAGTATTTTTTTTACTGGAAAAAGCAGCTTGCATGCTGATTTCTGCTTAGGAATGCTAGGTCACAAGCTGGAAAACTTGCCTGTTTCTCTAAAATGAGGTTTCCAGCAGTGAAAGAAGATGCAACTGTGCTGCTCTCCCCTGAATACCATTCTTCTCTTGCTAAAGAAAACAGGGCAAGAGGATAAAGTGAGTCCCATGACAAAAGCATCTGCATTTCTTTTAGCTACTTCAGAGCTAGCATGACTCCAGCACATGCACATCGGATCTGAATTATGATAAGGCAACCATATTGCCCCTGGTCTACATACTATTAAGTGCACAGACTCTGTCCAAAAAAATTAAGTTAGTAACCTATTTTGTTATCAAGTCGACTGGCTTATGCTGACCCTTCAAATAAGAGACCTCCAAGAGCTGCAGTGATCAACTGCCTGCACAGGTCTTGCAGACTCAGGTCTATGGCTTCCTTGGTTGAACCAACACAGCTGGAGGGATGTCTCATTGTTTTTCTGATACTTCTCACTACATCGCACATTTTTGTTCCAGTGAGTCATGTCCAAACTGTAACAGCCCCAACGAGAGTTAACTAAAAAAATTAATCCACAGTCCATTTCCTTTAGAATACGAAATTATTCCATACCACTATAATTCAAGCAGTCACTTTAACATCTTTTGGTCTCATTCAGAAAAAAGGGATTTACTCAAACAATTCAGTAATAAAGTTTATATGTAGTAAATAATATGGTAAAAGGAGAAAAGCAACGGGACTAATGAAACACTAATGTTTTATATATACAGGTATACAGTGGTATGTCAGAACAGCTTCTCCGTGCAAAGTTGCTTAAACTTTTGTGCATACTGGACACATGCAGTGTTTTTCTGAATGCTACAGAACAGGGAAAGAATGCAGGTGGGAGCACTTTCTGGGCCGGCTGTGTGTAAGTCAGCAAGGGGAAAATAAATTCACTGAATTAGAATCCAGCAACAAAATGAAAGGGAGGAAAGAAGTTGGGTAATGGCTGTGCTAGCCTTGTTAGAAGAAAGCCACCACAATCAGGCCAAAAGCAAGCCAGACCACTAGAATTAATCATGTGCTATTGCTTTCTCTGTGTTGAAAAGCTGTCAAAAGAGTCAGCAGTTAACTTTAGAAAACTTGATCAAGTTCCAAATCAGCCCTCACACTTCGCAAGATGACATGGTAATTATGAAGAGTTTGATAGCCAGAGAATGTAGACCTGTTTTTATTTCTGTTAGCTGGAAGAAGAATTTAAATGGTGGTTCTAAACAACATTAAATTTAACACTATGTTACCTAGCAATTCTTATTTCCACAATTCTAAAAAGCAAGATGATTAACCAAAGGAAAATTATCAAAATCCCTCAAAAGCCAAGATGGCCAAATAAAGCATAATGCATTGGGTCACAAAACAAATCAAACAAAAGCAATTACAGGCAGAATTCTCCAATGTAATAGGCCTCGAAAACTGCAATAGGATTTTGTCAGTCTACATAAGCTTTTATTTTATTTTGTATCAAAAGCATTGCACAAATAAAAAGTATAAAACTGATAAAATAGAGGGAACACAAGCAGCTAAATAATTTTAGACCAAAAACGGGCAGCAGCAACTGCATTGTCTGTAGCTTTAAACTGTTCTTCCTCTGTGCATGAGGCAGGGCATTGTGGGCAAGCATACAGATGCTGAGTTGTTTGTTCTGCTCCACAGTCGCACACGGTGGACAATTTCTAGACAGTGCCATTGAATCAGGTTGTCTTTTGATCTGCCAACTCCTCATTCTGTTCAGGGACTTCCAAGTTGCCCATTCTTGGTTTGCCCTTGGAGGCAAGACCCCTGTTGGGGGCCATCCATTTGGGATTTCCTGGTTTAGCTGCCCAGAAGGCTATTCTTGCTGTTGCTTGAGGAACATTAAAAGGAGTGGTGATTCTCATGAAACTTTTCCTTGATTTGAGTCTACTGGAAGGAGGCTGATAGCCATGCAGTGGATGGCTTTCACAGTGTTCAACTTTAGTGCATAGTACCCTGCTCTGTCTCATATAGCTGACACCAAGTTCTGAATCACTGAATTCAGTGAAGGATTGAATTTGTGTGAGTAAAATAGGTTAAGTCCAGGTGGAAGTGTTGTTGGTCAGTAGGAAAACTAACCTGGGATTGGGATCAGAGCCTGTTCTGGATGGGGGTGCATTCCTGAATTATCAAATTGGGGTGCTCTTTAATCCAGTCCTGCTCCCAGGAAGCCAAGTGGAAGCTGTGGCCAGGAATGCCTTTGCTCAACTTCAATCGGAGCATCAGCTGCACTTTTTCTATAATGACCAATCCCTTAATCATATCCCAATTAGTTAGAATAATAGAATCATAGAGTTGGATGATATCACTAGGGCAATCCAGTCCAACCCCATTCTGCAATACAGGAACATACAATCAAAACATCCCTGACAGATGGTCATCCAGCCTTTGCATAAAAACTTCCAGAGCAGGAGCCTCCACCATACTCTGAGGCAATGAATTCCACTGATGAACAGCCCTTACGGTCAGGAAATTTTCCTACTGTTTAGGTGGAATCTCTTTTCCTGCAGATTAAATCCACTGCTCTATGTCCTAGTCTCCACAGCAGCAGAAAACAAGCTTGCCCCCTCCTCAATGTGTCATCTTTTCAAATATTGAAATATGGCCATCATGTCCCCTTTCAGGCTTCTTTTTCTCCAAGCTAAACATATCCAGTTCCCTAAGCCACTCCTTGTAGCCCTTGTCTTTCAAACCTTCAATCATTTTGGTCACCTTTCTCTGGACACGTTCCTGCTTGTCAATATCCTTCTTGGATCTCAGTGTCTAGAACTGGATATAGTGTTAGTCCAGGTGAAGCCTAACCAAAGCAGAATAGAGTAAAACTATTGTAACGTGCTCTGATTATTTTTGAGAAAGGTCTTTAAAAAAAACAAAACAAAAAAACAAACAAACATCCTTTTCTTAACATCTGTATCTATCTTTCTATCCATCGGGAACGTCGGTAAGGGAGCATATTACGCCCATTCTTCGGCAGCTGCACTGGCTGCCTGTCGAGTACCGAATTGCCTTCAAGGTGTTGGTGTTAACCTTTAAGGCTTTACACGGCCTAGGGCCTGCGTACCTGAGGACCGCCTTGCCCCATATATACCCCGCGAGATCACTACGCTCAGAGGAGTCCAATTTGCTCCTGATTCCATCGGTCCGCACCTGTCACCTGTCCGTGACCAGGCAAAGGGCTTTTTCTGTGGCGGCTCCGGTACTCTGGAACTCTCTCCCAGATGATGTCCGAGCCGCCACGGAGCTTATTCCGTTCCGCAGGGCCTGTAAGACCGCCCTGTTCAGACTGGCCAAGCCCGGCTGGCGAATAAGCGAATGTACTCATCTTCTAACCAGCACCCTGGTTCAGGGAATGCTATGGCATGACATAATTTTTATTCCGGGACCAATGTTGTTTTTAATGTTGTATTTTATGTTGTTTTATTGTACGGCGACATGGATGTTACATGTCAGCCGAGTTTTTATGATGTTATCCGCCCCGAGCCTGCAGGGAGGAGCGGAATACAAGAAGGAATAAATAAATAAATAAATTAATTAATTAATTAATCATGCATTGTTTCAGGAGCCCTGGCAGGAGGCAATAAAATGCCCTGAATAAGTAAATAGTTTGCAGAACTACCTCAAAAATATATGGTTAAAAGAAACAAACTGACTAATAAATGCTAAAGTACTGAGCAGTTATGAAATGAAATATTGACTATAATGTTTGGGACGAGATTACACAAAACAAGATGAAAGGGAGAACAGAATGGAACCCAAGATGAGAGCACATCTGGCTGGCTGAATCACCTGCCATCTCTGCTTGTTGTGGCTTTTATCATTGGGCCAAATCTCTACTGGTTCATAAAAGCCCTCAGAACAAGATCCCTGTGAGAAAACTGGAGAACCAACCGTTGGGCAAGTTATGTCACCCAAGCTCTCAGTCTGAGTCTTCCCTGCAGAGTTAAGAGTAACAAGAAGCCAGCAGATTCTAGCTGGGACCTTGAAGGCTGAAGCCGTGCTCTGTAGGAATCGCAACTTCCACCTGTATTATTGCAGCTGTTTCAAAAAACATCAGGTCAGGTCATGAGCTTAGAGGTCCATCAAGATCTGTTTTTATAACTGTGAGTAACACATTTCCACCACAGCTGTTGTCACTATAATTGTAAATAAGCAAGAGCATTCAATACGGAAATATTTTGTTGGTCTGACCTATGTTTTCTAATGGCTAACCCTGGCTGCTGTGTTTTATTCATTCACTAGTGCAGACATGGGCAAACTAAGGCCCGGGGCCAGATGTGGCCACCTGGATACTTACCTCAGCTCTTTCTAATTTTCCCTGTCCTCTCTGCATAAGGACACGATGGCTCGCAGCATCCTTATGCAGAAAGGATGAGGGAGGGAGGCATGCAGCAACTGAGAGCCCTCTTGGTCAGGCCCACAAAGCGGCCCCAAGGCAAAAAAGTTTGCCCATGCCTGCACTAGTGTATGTACTCAGCATTGTCCCAGCCTTGGAGGGGCCACTGCCACCTTGCTTTCATCCCTTCTTTCTCTCTCTTCCCCTCACCACCCCACATACCTTTTTCCTTTCCTTGTGGCGCTCTTCCCTTCATACACAACCAGAACCTTTCTTTTCCAGTGGCATCAGAGGACGACTTCGCCTATTTCACATTGTCTCCATTGCAACATGGGTCTCTTTATGGCTTCTCCCTCCCTTTTCATACACATCACCTTTTTTCCCAGTGACATCACAGTCACTTCACCTATGAACAGCCGATCCAATGACATCACAGAGGACTAATCCGCCACCTAGCAAAAGCTTTTGTGATAGAAACAGAAAAGTAAACACACATACACAATGTATGTATGTGTGTGTGTGTGTGTGTGTGTGTGTATATATATATATATATATATATATATATATATTCATATGTGCATGCATACATATGCTCTACCTTCTATTAAATGCTAGGACTCATGCACACATAAGACATCCAAAGGGACCCAGTATGGTCACCAAAGTTTTATACTATGCCTTAGAACAGGGGCCGGGAACCTTTTTGACTCAGAGAGCCATGAAAGCAAAAAAATGAAATATTTATTTCATATACAGCCATATTATATATATATATATATATATATATATATATATATATATATGAGAATTCAACTAAATGTGAGTATATACGTACAGTACATACTATGAGAAAAGGGTGACGGGACACTTCAGACCTGGCTCTGCAAAAGGCATGCTCAGGACTCTGGGAAGGAAGAGAAGACAGAAGGAAGGGGGAAAGAAAGAAAGAGAAAATAAAGGAGGGAGGGGGAGAGGAAGGAAGAAAAGAAGAACTATGGAAAAGGAAGAAAAGAAAAGCAGGAGAGAGACAAGGAGAGGAAAAGAAAGAAGGAAATGGGAAGGAGGAAAGGAAAGTGTGGGGAAAAGAAAGGAAGGGAGTGAGAAAAAAGTAAAATAATGAAGGGAAAAGAAGAAAAGAAAGAAGGGGAGAGAGGGGGAAGTGAAAAGAAAGGAAGGAGAAGGAGAAGGAAAGGAAGACTTGGGGGGAAAATAATAGAAGAGGAAGGAAGGAAGGGAGGGAGAATGGAGGAAAGAAAGGAGGGAGGGAAAAGGAACGAGGGAAGGAGAAGGAAAGGGTGAAGGGGAGAAAGGAAGGAAGAGGGAGAATGGAGGAAAGAAGGAAGGGGAGAGGGGGAGGGAAAAGGAAGGAGAGAAGGAAAGAATGGAAGAGGAAGGAAGGAACTTAGAGGGAGGGAGGAAAGATGGTAGGGAGAGAGGGAGCTGCCCGATGATGAGGCCGATGAGCTGGGCATCCCCCGGGGGCAGCGAGGCAGGGTCCGCGGCGCCAGGGTCAGGCCCAACTCCCCCAAGGCCCATGGCAAAGGACGAAGAGGAAGACGAGGTGCCGCCACCGGGCTCCACCATTCCCGGGGAAGAGAGCAGCAGGAGATGAGGAAGAGGCGGCGATGCTGGCGCGGAAGCGGCAGTCACAGGGCATTTGTGTCCCTCCTCCCGGCTGCATGCTGGGAAACCGAGGCCCAAGCTGCTCTGGGGAGCCAGATGCAATCATGAAAAGAGCCACATCTGGCTACCGAGACATAGGTTCCCTACCCCTGCCTTAGAACAAGTTCCATAGATCACGAGCCATGCCGAGCAAGTACGTTGTCTTCTTTCAGCATCAAGATATAGATAGTCAATCATTGGTATATACATGGGTGCCTCTACATTGCCAAACTAAGAACTGCCTCTGGTCCCAGGAAGGTCAGTCCTCCCTCAGCTAAAGTTGATTTCCATTGGAAACCTTTTGGAAGACTTTTAGTTAGAATTACCTAGGCAAATAGTTTGCTGTACTGTACCCTTTCATTGTTCTTAGTATATTATTTATATTGTAGTGTGAGTCGTGTTGTTGTAATTACCCCATTGATCTTGTCCATTGAATTTTGTAAGTCGCCCCAAGCCGTATGGGAGTGGCGACTAATAAGTTCAAATAATAATAATAATAATAAAAATAAACTAGACTTGGCTCCAGTGGTCCACACTCTTGTTACATCTTATTACATCTTAGATTATTGCAATGCTCTCTACGTGAGGTTGCCTTTGAAGACTGTTTGAAACCTTCAAATAGTCCAACAGGTGGCTGCCAAGTTTCTAACTGGAGCGACTCACAGGGAGCATACAATCCCTCTGTTGAATCAGCTCCATTTGCTGCCAGTTTGCTACTGAGCACAATTCGAAGTGCTGGCCTTAGCCTATGAATCCCTAAAAGATTCTGGCCCAGCTTACCTATCCAAACCTATCTTCCTCTTTGAGTCAGTTGACTGGGGAGACCCTGCTCTACAGTCCAACCGCTTTCACAGGTGTGACTGGTGGGGACAAGAGACAGGGCCTTATCGGTGGTGATGCCTTGGCTGTGGAACTCCCTCCTCAGTCAGATCAGATCAGCCCCCTACCTCCTGACATTCAGGAAATTACTCAAAAAATGGCTTTTTAATCAAAAATTTAGAGAGCGAGATGGAGCCAAGATAAATTCAGGATTGGTGCAATGTCCAATGTTTTATGCTATGATGTGTATGTTTGATATTTTATAGTTCACTGATTTTAATCTATTATTATATGCAATTTTAGTTATGTGTTGTGTTTTATACTTTGTGAGGCATTTAATTTTGCCATTCACTTTGTTGTGAAATGCGTTAGGTCTCCCTTGGGGTAGAGAAAATTGGTATATAAATCAAATGAATAAACACATCTATGAATAAACACACGCAGTGTAGTGCGAAGGCTGCAGTGCGAAGGCTTCCGCGTCTTCCGGCGGAGCCTCCCTGCTACCGCAGAAGAAAGCGCGGCCTTCCCCGACAAAGACAGCGGAGGGAGCAGGAGAGCCTGGGGTCTCCGCAGGGAGAGCAAGCTTCGCTTCTTCGTCCCCTCAGGCCGCAGCTGACCGTCCCCTCAGAGCCCTCTCTGGCGGCAGCATGCTTTAATTACGTTCAATTTGTAACAATGAAAATACATCCTGCATATAGGGTTCCCATATGTCCCTTATTCTAAGGGACGTCCCTTATTTTGGCCCTAAAATTTGTGTCCCTTATTTTCAGGCCCTGTCCCTTATTTTGGACTAGCAGGACAGGACTGGGCGGGGTTGACCAGAGGAAGGTGCACGCTGCGTATCCCACACTATACTATTGTAGCAGTAACTGGAGTCCCAGAACTCCGTGTGCAATACCTTTTATGCTAGGCTGCCGGTTCTAGCTGAGCGCAAGGACGGATGACGCGACAATTTTACTGCGATTCAGGAAACCAGCTTTATTTGCATGACATCAGCTGATGGGTCTGCCCCCTTTGCGGAACGATGCCGCTCGAGACAGAACCCCGATCTTTCCCAGTAAAAAAAACCAGATTTTATACAAACAATAGCGACAATATTTCAGTCCCTCCCTTCTTCATGCATTGTTACTGGCTAGCATTCATGAACCCATATTACTCTACCCAATTAAACAAAGCATTCCTAGCATCTCAATTCTATTTGCTAACAAACGTTGCGCAGTGTAAATTTCCATCTTTCCCTCTATGTTATCTGCCCTACGTGCAGGCTGTACTTGAATCGATACATTTGCTACTGAGTTCCCACTGGAAGCCTGCCAAGTGGAAACCTCATTTGCCATGCGCATCTCCTAACCCAATTGCTAACTTTGTAAACAAACGCACATGGTGAATGCTAAGCCAATCAAGACTGTTTCTTATCTTAAAGGCACATGATGTTCTCTGGGCTAATCACAGCCTGTGCTTGTGTGGACCAATCAGAGTGGATTATTTTCGTACTGTAGCTGGCAAGCTGACTCTACTATTCAGAGCCTATGCTAAGCAGCACTTTCTCCTGGCGTTTCTTCTGTTAAAGCATCAATTTCCCCTTTACTATAACATTAACTATTGACATAATAATCATGAAGATGTACTGTCTTATAAAATTTATTTTAATGTTTAGACAGTGCACTTTTATAATAAAACTATTTCTACCTAATGTTTGAGTTTCAAGTTTTTAATGAAGTGTCCCTTATTTTTGTGAAAAATCCCGTAAATGTCCCTTATTTCTTATATCAAAAAATGGCAACCGTACCTGCAGATTAGATATTTGCATTAGAATTCGTAAGAATAGCAAAATTATTTATGAAGTAGCAACGAAAATATGGTTGGGGGTCACCACAACATGAGGAACCTTATTTAGGGGTCATGGCATTAGAACGGTTGAGAACCACCGCATGAATACATATATATTTCTGTTTAATTGCTATTTTAAATTTTTAAAAAAAATTAGGGGGGGGGTAAGTAATTTTTTGGGGGGAAAGGGTCAGTAGGCCAAAAAAGTTTTGAGACCCACTGGTCTAACCCTTTGGCCTCGAGGAGACTGAAATGGGCCTAGATTAGGCTGACTCTTTGCTTAAGAATGCTCGCCCCTGCCTGCTCTCGAGGCCGCCCAACTTCCAATTCAAGCACAGGCGAAGGATTCTGGGAATACGAGGCCCCCTATTATTATCTGAAAAGTCGGTACGCGACGGCTGCCCCTTTGTGGTGAAATGCTGTATAGGCCCGGCTTCCTCCAAAGCCATAGAGTCGGCCAACAGCGGGGTTGGTATTTTCCCTTCCGGCGGATGTCCGACATCTACTTGGTATTTCTGAGAAGCTAACGGGAGAGAGCGACCCTGCTCTAATACACAAAAACTCTGGACTTCAATTCCCAGAATGCCTGGCTGTTCACTAAGGCGGGTACCTCTTCTGGGAGTTGAAGTCCACGCGCCTCGCACAGACGCCTCCTTTTCCTGAGTGGCGGCACAAAAGAAACAACCCACCGGAAGTTGGGGGGCGGGGCGTTAATCTTTCTTTCTCCCGGAAATGCGTGAGGCCGCAGGTTGGACTAAGGAGGGAGTCGGGCTCGCGGCATCCCTGAGGACGTTGGGCGCGTGAGGGCCGTGCGGCTCGTGTTCTCCGGTCGCCATGGTAACTGACGTCGAGGGAGGGAGGGAGGGGGGCGTGCACGTGCGCGCGTGCGTTCTTTGGCTGGGAGGCCCAGGCCCCCCTTTAAGAAGAGAGTGCCTTCGAACTGTCACTCCCAGCCCTCTTGGGGAGGCCTGCAGTCCAAACGTTTGCAGCTCCTCAGAGGGAAATTAGCCTGGAATACTAGTGTGCAGAGGGATTTTGTAGCACCATAGCTTCGTTGGAAGCATCTGAGGGCCCTTCCACACAGCTCTATAATCCAGAATATCAAGGCAGAACATCCCACAATATCTGCTTCGAACTGAGGCCACACTGCCATAGAATCCAGTTCAAAGCGGATAATGTGTGATTTTATTCAGCTGTGTGGATGGGGCCTGAGAGAGTCAATCTTTTCAGTCCTCAAAGGTTCATCTAGCTCAGGCCTGGGCAAACTTGGGCCCTCCAGGTGTTTTGGGCTTCAACTCCCACAGTTCCTCACAGCCTCAGGCCTTTTTCCTTAAGCGGCTGAGGGGAAAAGGAAAAGGCCTGAGGCTGTGAGGAACTGTGGGAGTTGAAGCCCAAAACACCTGGAGGGCCCAAGTTTGCCCAGGCCTGAGCTAGTTTATGCTACAGTTCCTTTCTCTCAAGATGAACCTGTAGACCAATGGTTCTCAATGGTTCCCCAGATGTTTTGGCCTTCAACTCCCAGAAATCCCAACAGCTGGCAAACTTGCTGGGATTTCTGAGTTGTAGGCCAAAACACCTGGGGACCCACAGACTGAATGCGGTTTGACGCCATTTTAGACTACCATATCTCAGTGCTGTGGATTCCTAGGAGTTGTAGTTTTACAAAGTTGAAGTCCAAAGAGTGCTGGTTGCCTCATCGTACTACAGATCCCATGATTCCATAGCATTGAGCCATGGTTCCGAAGGCGATGCCAGCTCCATTCATTCTACAGTCTAGAGCAGTGGTTCCCAAAATGGGCGGTACCGCCCCCTGGTGGGCGGTGGGGCGATCCAAGGGAGCGCTGGGAGGCTCAGGAGAATTTGGGGGGTGCTGAACCCCTGTAAGGGGGCGGTGGCATGAGCCAGGCTTGCCACTCGCAGGGTCGCATGCTTGTGAGGACGTCCCCATTGGAAGAAAGAGGCCGATACACAGGACTACGCCGTGGGCGGGGTTGATGAGAGGAAGGAGGTGTGCGCTGCAGTTTCCACGGCAATGCCTGCCCGGGGATTCCAACTCGCAGGGACACAGTCGCAAGTATGCGATCCCCAGGCAGGCGTTGCCGTTTGATCCAGATCTGTCATTCATGGGGATCTTAGTGGTCTGTTGAAGTCAGAGCTGAATAGGCTGAAGCTACTGCAAATCCCATCATCCGTTGCTCATACTCCCCCAAACATATTGTTTTTGTGATTATCTCTGGAATTCAATGTTTGTAATTTACACCTTTCTTTACTATATTTTACGAAAAAGGTAGAAACATTAATACATATATATTTGTTTAATTGCTATTGAAATTTAAAAAAATAATTTCTAGGGGGCGCCGAGTAAAAATTTTTGTGGACAGGGGGCGGTAGGCCAAAAAGTTTGGGAACCACTGGTCTAGAGTAATGTACCCATAGTCATGCTGGGACAAATCCATTTATAACAAACCTGGAAAATAGGTTGGCCTAAGAGGGTCAGAAAAGAAAATCACACGACAAGGCTACTAGAGGGTGTGGTGTTTTAAGTTATAATGTATGTTTTATTGGGGAAGTTTTTATTTTCATTCACGCTGCACAAAACTATATGAAATCCATATTTTATATATTATTTATTTCCCATATTTCTATCCCGTCACTTCTCAACCCCTGAAGGGGACTCAGGTCGGTTTACAATGCGCCCCGTTATCAGGCCACTACATAACAATTACGATAATTAAACATAAATCATAATTAAAACAATACATAAGCCATCATTGAAAACAATGAACAGTGTATTGGGGGATAATGGATCATGATCTGTTAAGATCACTGACTATCGGAGTATAGATCATGAACTGTTCGGATCACAACTTAATCGGGGTAGCATAGTTTATTTGGTAATAGATGATTGCTAGGCAAGTAGATATTTGTTTCTGTTTGATGCTTTCAGTAGATAATGATGCAAGCAGATAACAAGTTTTGCTTACTGATAACCTCATGTATTTAAAGATACAGGCACATTTCTTGTCAAGGGTTAAAAAATTCACTAATGTTTCAGAGAGTTTGTATCTTGAACTTCTAATCTTTAACATAAACTATTTTGCTTTATACAACTCGCTTTAATAATAGTTTACTTTCAAATAAAACACAAGCATCTATAGTTTCTAACTTCCTAACATGAGCTTCTGAACTCTGACAGACTTCTATACTCAAGCTCATTCAACACTCCCTAACAGTATTCCTCAACAGACATTCCCTGCCATCACGTGACCTGCAGCCCCTCCCACTGCTTTAAATATAGAGATAAGGAAGACATATACTTCAGGTTATAAAATGACACATATAACAGTCAAACATCATATAGAAGAGGCTTGAGAAGGTTATGCATGGGTTCGCATTAAATCAAGGGATAACTTGAAGGTACGTGTACAAAAAATCATAATATATATAACCAGATTTGATATTTTTTTAAAAGAAACATTAAATCTAGTTATATCTATTAAGATTTTTTTGCATGCATGCCTTCAAGCCATTTCTTGATGTATAGTGACTGCATGAATGCTTTGGTACAAGTAACTCTTTCTTACCTTACAGCCCCACAGGCGAAAGAAACCCTTCATAGAGAAGAAAAAAGCTGTCACGTTTCATGTGGTACACAGAAGTCAGAGGGACCCTTTGGCAGCAGATGACACTGCACCCCAGAGAGTCCTGCTGCCTGCACAAAAGGTAATTTGAAAAGAGATACTGTAAGAAAATAATTTTTTTCTTATGCAAGTGTGTGAACCTCTCAGTGGATGACTCCAGATTATCCTGTTCAGAGAGAGGAAGAGAATACCTTCTGTTCTCTTGCCAATGTGATGTATAACTTTATATATCTCTGTCATATGATCAAGGGTCTGGAGAACAAGCCCTATGACGAGAAGGCTAAGAGAAGACATAATGGCCATGTATAAATATGTGAGGGGGAAGTCATAGGGAGGAGGGAGCAAGCTTGTTTTCTGCTGCCCTGGAGACTAGGACGTGGAACAATGGCTTCAAACTACAGGAAATGAATCCCACCTGATTTCCTATCTGTGAGAGCTGTTCAGCAGCAGTGTGGTGAAGGCTCCTTCTTTGGAGGCTTTTAAACAGAGGCTGGATGGCCATCTGTCAGGGCTGCTTTGAATGCGATTTTCCTGCTTCTTGGCACGGCATTGGACTGTATGGCCCACAAGGTCTCTTCCAACTCTATGATTCTGTGGAACTCGCTCCCCAGCAAAATTAGGTCAGCTTCTTCCCTCCTTTCCTTTAGAAAAAAGTTAAAGATGTGGCTTTGGGACCAGGCATTTGGTTAGATATTGGGCAGCTGAACGGACAAGCAAAATGATGAAACGGTTATGAAAACGGACTGTGGATTGGCTTTACGGAATTCGAACTATGTGTTTTAATTATTGTTATTTAATTGGTTTTAAGCTGTTTTAATGTAATTTTGATATATTGTTGTTTTTATGCAATGTACTGTATATGTGGCATCAAATTGTTTCCTTTTGTCAGCCGCCCTGAGTCCCCCTTCAGGGGTAGAGAAGGGCGGATTATAAATAACTGAAATAAATAAATAAATGTCTCTTTACTAAAAGAAGGGCTGTAGTCTTATATGACTTATATGAGAATAGGCCCCATTGAATTTAGTGATGAATGCTTCAGATGTGTATAGGATTGGAGTTGACTGCCCTAAATCTTTTACATTCATACAAAATGAGACTCTTTATTTCTGTACAGGATGACTCTGAAAAAGATTGGTTGTGTGGAAATGGAAGAGGGGCTATTGTAGCTGGATAATATTGAAAGGTTTAGTATTGACCTAAGACAGTGTTTTTGTCTATGGTAGAGACACTTTTTTTTTATTCCTTAGGGGCATTCAGTTGTCCACTGTAGCGGACAGGATGTTGGCTGACATCCTATTCAATGGGGCCTATTCTCAAGTTGGGTTACATAGATTTTGGTTCTTCTTAAGAAATTCATTTCACAGCAAACACTGTTAGGAGGTACTGTATTCTGCATTTATTTTTTTCCTGAAATACTTGTTTTTTAACAACTTTTAAAAGTTTCCTTCCCCCCCCCACACAATCTCTACAATCGATGAAGAGAAGAGAAGAGAAGAACAGAGAAAATATGGAGTGTTCTTTGATGATGACTATGACTACTTGCAACATCTCAAAGAAGCTTCTGGGCCTTCTGAGCTCGTACCATCAAACAGACCAGATCTACAAGGCAGGATTGTAGTGACCACAGAAGGGGAAGTAGAAGAGGAAATTCAACATATTCCTGTAAGTTTAAACTTAAATACTGATGGTAAGGTGATACTTTCAGTTCTTTGTTTTTCTCATGTGGACATTCTGCAAATATAAAGCATGTTAAGAAAATGTCAAAACCATTAAAGTCTTCTAGAAATGTATAACAGATGGATATTTATTCTCAGATTTCAAAATAAAGGGAAATATGTCAAACTGTCTAAAAAGCAAGTTAGGGCGGGTACTATTCAGTTTTGTTTACCTTTAAAATATTGTTTTTTTTCTCTTTTGCTTGTTCTTAGGCTCCCACAATTAACCTGCCTTCATCAGTGTTTGCATCAGAATTTGAGGAGGACGTGGGACTACTAAACAAAGCTGCTCCTGTTTCAGGTACCATATATATACAGTGCAGTCTTCTTCTGTATATGTATATTCAGGTGTTGTGCTGTTGTGTGAAGCTTGTTCGTTAATGTGCATGGTGTGACTTTTTTTTCTTGTAAAATTGTTTTGATGTTACCATTTATGTGACCAAGTGGAAAAAAATGTTCAGGTTAACATCACATTATTTTATTTTACATGATTTTATTTTAAAAATCAAGTGATAAATACTGAATGTGGATGCTTGCTGCAAGACCATGGCAAGTACTAGCTCTCTGGTTTGCTTATTTTCTACTAAGCCACAGATTTAGTGCTAAGCAGTGTATATAAGCAATTTCAACAGGAAACAATTCTGTATGTAAAATTAGCCAAATGGGAAAACTCCTTCTGTTTTGTTAAGGGCCAACTATCATTTTGGCTTTGTCAGTTTCTGATTTTGGCTGTAAGTATGTTATTGCTTACTGTTATAGTATGAGCATTTCCATATATAACCTATAACTGTTCTTTATTTTTTCCCCTGTAGGACCTAGGCTAGATTTTGACCCTGACATTGTTGCAGCACTGGATGATGACTTTGATTTTCAAAATCCAGACAATTTCCTTGAAGATGATTTCATTCTAAGGGCAACCAACGCAGGGACTATAGATGAGAAAAAGGAAGCTTCTTGGTAATGTATTGAAATGTAGAAGAATAATTCCATTTTTAAAAAATAGCTTAAAATAATGGCCACTAAATAACAACATATATTATAGTGGTATAGGAGATTTCAGTACGTTTCAGGAAGTTTTTTTTTTTTAAAAAAAAATAGGGAACATAAATCTGGAGATGAAGATGAATGGGAGGACATGGAGGATGAGGAAGATGGAAAAAGCATAGCGGGCGATGAAGAGTATGATTCTGAAGGTCCTTTGTCAGATGACAGTGAAGTCAGAGGAAAGATGAAAGAATTCTTTTTCATGGAAGAAGAGACAAAAAGCCGTTTCACCGAATACTCCATGACATCTTCTGTAATGAGAAGAAATGAACAACTAACCCTACTGGATGAGCGATTTGAGAAGGTTGGTAACATAGTAGTAATTATTTTTATTAACCCAAGGTATCTTTGAGAAATATTCTTTAACTTGAATTCATTGATCTTGTTCTCTGATTAATTTGCACCGGGATGAGAAATCCCCATAAATGGCTCATGTGGCATATTTTGGGACCACTTGAGCCATTCTAGACCCAAGAGGGGCCTATATCTAAGTAGGAAGCGAACTGGAGATGATCTTTCTGTCACTCATTGTATTTTGATAGCTAAGTGCTTATCACACCTAGATATATATCCTCTTACTACTCCTAACCATAGCAGAACCCTTGAATTAATGGAATTGATATATTGATTTACCATTCAGCCATTGATTGATTGCATCAGCCTGCAACTAGACAACAGGATGCCAGTCATACTGAGGAATGGTTGTTTTGTTATTAATAAAGACTTATCCTGATTTTCCCCCTTGTTTTAATGAGCTGTGCTAATTGAAAATTTTAGCTCGTTATATAAAGAAAAGTAATTTAAAGGACTGAAATACAAGTATTCTTAAAACAAAATTCCTCACTGTGGTTCAAATTTGTCATGGTAATTCCTCACCAGTTCCAGAACTGAAAACATTTTTTTTATCTTTAGTTCTTTGAGCAATTTGATGATGATGAAATTGGAGCATTGGATAATGCTGAATTAGAAGGTTTCATTCAAAGCGACAGTACTCGGTTACAGGAAATCTTGAATGACTACTATAGAGAAAAGGCAAAAAAGTATGTAAAATATTTTAATGTTATGCCCTTTAAAAATAAAGAGTACAGCTTCTCAGTAGGCACATGTTTACTTCTCAGTTTAACACCTTTGCCTTTACACTCACTCATCTTCCAGATTAGTAATAAAAATACAATTATGACAGGTAGTGCATATAGAAATTGTGATATTGTCAAGCAAAGTTCTGCATTTCTTCAGTTGTAAGACACTTTTTCCTGTATAAACATCTCTAAAAATGGAGTGTGTATTAGAGCCACATGTGTACCTTATGCATTGTACATGATGGTATTGAAATTAAGGTGCTTCTTACAATGGATGTCTTAACAATTGAAAAAAATATGGTATGTGATTGACAGAAAATTGAGAAGAGATGTATCCTATGATAGTCATCTCTCCTCTTTAAAACAAGTCCTACTAAAACGATGTTCAGTTGACACCTTGATTTTCCTTTTTGCAAAGTGTTTTACACCTTTTTACCTCCTGATGTGGCCCTCCAGATATTTCTGAACTGCAGCTTCCATAATCCTTCACCTTTAAATCATAACTAGTGGAAATTGTAAGCTGAATCATTCTGGATAGCCACAAATGCTCACTCCTCCCTTAAAAGAAGATTGTGGGGATATATGCTAGTGTTCAAACAGAATTAACCTGGAAATTTATGTATGTAATTCTGATGCTTCAAGAGTTAAGATAGTGCTAGATTGGTTTGTTAAATCTTTCTTGGAGCTTTTGAAAATGAGTAGCTGGGGTGATTAAAACCTCACACTTGGAATTAATTATGGAGTGGTATCCTGAATGAGAACATCAGCTTCTTTCCAATATTTTAGTTTTCAAATAAGATGTTACAATATATTTTACATTGATTTCCCCCAGAAGTCATTAGTATGGTTAAATTGCCCATATTATTCAAGACACATGGCTCCTTGTTTCTTTACTTTGAAAATATCGGAATTAGATAAATCTGTTCATCAAAAATTGCTAGGGAAAAATAGTAGCTAGATATGGATCTAACAACATTAGAATGAAATGTTTTTGTGGGATTGGGGAATAGCTTTGTAAAACAAAGGTAATACTGTGCAAGCCTTTGGGGTTGTATTCAATGGTGACTTTGCCATGATGAGAACTGCTTCTGCTTGCACATTTTAGCATTTCTGTAGCAGTGGTTCTCAACCTTTGTTCCTACAGGTGTTTTGGACTCCATCTCTCGCAATTCCTAACAACTGGTAAACTGGCAGGGATTTTTGGGAATTGGAAGTCCTAAACAATGGGAAGACCAAAGGTTGGGAATCACTGTTCTACAGCTTTCCCTGTCACTATTGTAGTCCAAAGGTTCCCAAACTTGTGAGACAAGCTTTTTGAGAAAGCATAAAAAGTTAAGCAGTAGAAGTTGGGTACTTTAATTTATGCTAGAAGAAGCCCATTCTACTGAGGCAATTCCATTCTTGGATACTCCCATATTTTACTGTGATTTCAAGTTAAGGAGCACCTTTGCCCAAAGTTGTAAAGACTATCTTTTAAATCTGTGCCTCTAGACTAGAAAGTTCTCTATAGACTTTTGCATGGAATTGAGCTGTGAACATGTGGACTAAATATTACTCATGAATTGACATGGCTAGAACTTGAGCTGTGTTTTGCATGCTTAGTAGACTAGCAACACGACTCCCACTTTGCTTTCATCCCGTCCACTGCAGCAATGTTGCTCCTGAGACTGTTCCTAAATTAGAATGTTTTCTCTAGACTTCAGAAGATTGCTCCCCATGTTCTATTGGATATTAAACTATTGGGGGAAGTGGGGCAGGAAGTGCTTTCTAAATGAAAATTAACTGTTCTTATGTCTTCTTGATCATTTACCTTCTTTCTTCCTTCAAAAGCTGTGTGAAACTTAATGAACTTGAAATGAAAGAAGATTCAGAGCTTCCTCCAGATGAGGAAGATGAGAAAGAAGAGCTTGTAACATTGGTTATTGAAGAACCCAAAGAAACGTGGGACTGTGAATCTATTCTGAGTGGGTATCTGAAGTTACATATTCTTTTGTTCAATTAAAATAAGTGGTAATGATGTTTTTGTTTAGACCAAGTGATTTTTCCTCAAGCCACTGTTTGTTCATGTGTGTCTGCATAATGCACACCTTAATTATTCACAAAATAATAAACTAAGAATTAATTTGTACTACAACGAGGCAACTTTAACTGCCATAAAAGCATGCTATGTAGTCCTGAGGCTTGCAGTTTCATCAGGCGCTAAACCTCTCTAAACTGCTAATCCCAACATTTCATATGAAAGGGTAGTGGCAGTAAAAATGGAACAGTAGTGCTATAAATATGTTGTGTGAATGGGCCCTATGATAAAAGAT
The DNA here is from genome assembly GCA_030556195.1 of Anolis apletophallus. Taxonomy (NCBI): domain Eukaryota; kingdom Metazoa; phylum Chordata; class Lepidosauria; order Squamata; family Anolidae; genus Anolis; species Anolis apletophallus. Next base: position 143,890,186 of record JARBWK010000003.1, read on the forward strand.
TAATATATGATTTCAGATTTTTAAAAGTGTAACTTTATGGGGTAACATTAATTCCTCAATTGGTCAGCCTTGTTTCTTTTTCCTTCTAAGGTACCTATTCAAATTTGTACAATCATCCAAAAGTTATTGAAGTTCCACAGAAGGTAAATATGGTTTTGTTGTAGTTATGTGCCTTCAAAGTGATTCTGACTAATGGTAACCGCTTCACCGGTTTTCTTGCAAGTTTTCCTCAGAGATGGTTTTTCGTTATTTTTTCGAAGGCTGAGGTTTTGATTTAATAATAACAACTTTAGTTTTATATCCCGCCTCCATCTCTCCGAAGGGACTCGGGGCGGCTTAGATGGGGCCAATCCCAATCAACAGAGTAAAACGTAACACATTAAAATACATAATATCAATTTAGGACAAAATAAAAACAACATAACAATATATAAAACAAGCATCAGAACCAAGAACAACAGCATAATTCAAGTCTTGATATGGGTGGGCAGACTGGTGCACAATTCAGAGGATAAAACAAGTGAGTAAAGTGCATAGATCATAAAGCAGCATTAAGGATAAGTGCAATACAAAAGGGGTTATTCTAATTTTGGATACAACAGTAGTAAAGTACACTGACAAGATTTTGAGTCCTAGCTGGGGCCAGTTGTCAAGGGAATTGTCTAGTTAAATGTACAACGGAACATCCACGTCTTTAGATCTTGCCGAAAAGTGGATAGGGAGGGTGCTAGCCTAATCTCTCTGAAAGGGTGTAAGATAGGTCAAACTAAAGGTTGCATATAGATAATTTAAAAATATTTCTGTAAAGTGTCTCCCAGAAGCTGTTTCTCATGTCCAAATCACACATTTTTTAAAAGGAGGAGGGGGTGAAAAACTTACAGTTCCCACATTCCCCTTAGTATTCTGCACTAGAAGTGTTCATGGGTTTCTCTATAAAAATAAAGTCAGCTATTATCTCCAGCCTTAGGTTTCTATGGGAAATCTTGGAAAACATCCCCTATGAATACCGAGAATGTGTAGTGTTTTTCTTTCAAAGTGGTTTATTAATTCTTGTGTGTATTTTTTTTTAGCCCAAACCAATCAAAGTATCTAATAAGACAGGAATTCCTCTAGATGTTTTACCACAAAGAGGACTTACAGCCAAACAAGTTGAACGTATGCAAATGATTAATGACTGTGACCTGCCAAGAGTATCCACACAACCACGGTCTAAAAGCGAGAGCAAAGAAGACCGGAAAGCCAGAAAACAAGCAATCAAGGAAGAACGAAAGGTAATGTTAACTTTACTGTACCAAATGTACTTTTTATTTCATTACAGACTTATTTAACTTTGATGAAGACAGAAATCAGTTGTATTTTGGCATAACACAACTAATTATAGCAACTCTTAAAGATAAATGTAAAGTTATGATGTATCTTCTTAGTAAAATTTGTTTAGAAGTTTACTTTTACCTTCCTTCTGAGGTTGAGAAAATGTGACTTGCTCAAGGCCACCCAGTGGGTTTCTGTGACTAAATTGGTATTTGAACCCTAGTCTCCAGAGTCATAGTCCAATGCTCAAACCACTGCAACATGCTAGTGCTCATAAGTATAATAGATTGCATGATTTTTTTTCAGTCAATTTTTTGGTTTAAATACAGATGCTAGTCCTAACTAAAATAAACACAGTGATAAATGAGATTTGTACAAGTGTTGAATTGCCATTCAGTGATTCATCCAGTAGAGCTGTGCTAGTGGAGATTGGCCTTTGTTCTTTTTAAAAAATGTGCATAAATGTATGTACCTTCAAGTTGTCTGTAGACTTGTGTGTCAACCCCAGGAATTTCATTATTTCATTATAAATAAATAAATATGCAAATCAATTTCACAGGAACGCAGGGAGGAGAAAAAAGCCAACAAGTTGGCCTTCAAGCAAGAAAAGACAAGGCAAGAAAAAGAACAGTTGAACCTGAAGTGGAATATTCAAGGACTCAAGTTGTCATAACAGAAGAAGATTTGTTTTGTATGAAAGATATTGAATTCCTATCTACATATGGAAAGGACACCATGGACATTTGGTTTTCAAAATTCAGATTTAGTCATTGTTTGCTAAAATATAAATTCATTTTTGTTGCCACTAAAATAAAATTATATTTTTCTTGTATACAAATTATGGCAGCTATTTATTAACTGATCCCGAATTGGGAAAATGTTTGTTACTTTAAATAAAAATAAAATCCCCTTTTGCAATGATTTCGATTTGTTATATATCTTAAACTGAAGTTATACTTCTATTTTGCTGTTTGCATGAGTGATGTTTGAAATAAATATATTATTCCTGAGCTCAGAAGACAGAGGTGTAAGCCTTAAAAATGTTTTATATAAATGTTGTGATATGGTATTTAATAATTAGTGGTTCATGTTATGATTTGACAAATTTCATATGAGTTTATTGGAAAATTTGAGATGAAGTGTGCCATATACCTTAGTATTATTTTCAGTAGCAACAAGCCAAATGAGTGTGAGTTAAAATATATATTTTAGTATCCACCAAAAAAAATTGAGGGTTGCTTAAATAGCTATTACTAAAAAAATCAAAAAAATCAAAACAGCCCAACAAAGATCTTAGGAGGGATCATGGCTTACCAGTCACATCTTCTTTTGCCTCATCTTTTCTTACATTAATAGCTAGCTATTATATTTATTCCTGTAACAACATATTTCTGTTATTATTTGGCCTCTAACCAAGGCAAATAGAAGTGTTTATCTTGTATTGCCAAGTGTTAGAGTGACTCATTAGTCTTTGTATAAAAAACAAGTAGACTTTCATGTGCATCACTAAATGATGGAGGGGGCTATGTGTGTCACAATTGTTTAATCTGCCAGCCAATGACATTTAACCAAGGCTATTGCAGTAAGACAACTGAAAGTAAACTGAAAGGTGCTTTAGTCTCCCCGAAATTTAAAAAAAGGAATTGGAAATCAGTATACTATGAGATCAGTTTGGTTGCTGGAACAAAGCAAGTCCCATGGGTATGTAATATTCACAACATATATTTTCAACTACAGGCAGTCCTCAAGTTACGGACAAGATAGGTTCTGTATGTTTTTTCTTAAGCTGAATTTGTAAGTTGGAATGGGTACATTTTTAAAATGTAACACAAACCCCCTGTGGTGTTTGTTTTGCTATCTGTGCCCCCGTTCAGAAGATTTCACCCCATTTTCTGTCCCTGTGATAATTAAATTTTGAAAAAAATGGCTTCTTGTGGAAACAAGGATTGGTGATTCAACTTCAGTTGAGACACCCATTTTCCCATGATAAGTCTTCCAGGAGTGAATTTCCCTTCCAAGAGGCAGATTTCTCTCATTTCCTGTTGTCTTACCCCCATTCTAAACTATGAGTTATTTGTAAGTCATATAGTTGCAACTCAGGGACTGCCTGTATAGGTATAGTTCTAGGTTTTTTCGCTCTTCCTTAAAACTTAGTTGAGCATTGGAGAATAGAGGAGTGACTAAAGGGAGGAGGAAAAAGAAAACAGCATTTGATTAAAACCTTGCTTATAC
>JARBWK010000003.1:143893828-143932789 GCA_030556195.1 Anolis apletophallus
AAAATAGATTACCTTTCTTTATTAAAGACAAGGGCTTTTGGGAAATAGTGGCATTGTCAGAAAACTGGGAGTTGTGGGGGAGGGGGGGATCAGGTTAGCTTGGCTAAATTTAGTTACCCTCGTGTTAAATGCCATTGAAATTACTGTACTGTGAACAATCTATGCATAGCTGACATCTCTCATTCCAAATGACCGGTTTTTACTGATATAATTCCAGCTTTTATAGTCGTCATTATTTAGCAGCAGCATCGCTGTTTCCAGAAGTCTAGGATTCAAGGTGGTTTCCAAAAATTGTAAGAGGGAAATTAAATCGGGTATAGGTAAGAGTATTTTCTTGGCAAAATGGGTCTTATAGTGCACACTAATCACCCCTGTTCTAAATTGTAAGTATTTAACCCTGACAAAATGTGCTGTGTAAGTCTTTCCTTAGGTTAAGATAACCTCTCAGATCTCACACATTACTTTTCAATAGTGCTAGTATTGAAATGCAATTGTTAGTCACAACTTGAATATTTTAATTATTTACTTTATTTATACCCTGTCTTTCTCCATGAGGGGACTCAAGGCAGCCAAAAATCACACTTTGGTCAATTTAAAACAAATTTATACATTTTAATAAAACAATTAAATAGGTACTGTGTATTAGTTAAAATACACATTTAAAAAAACAAATAGAAAATGCAAATATAAACAAAAACAATTTCTTTAAAACTTCAGATTTGATTTCAATATGGTAATGTTACCGTACCTCCTCTGTCTCTCAGATCTCACACATGTGCACCTGCACCACTTCACTACAGTCCTTATGCACAAGATTTGAGAGGCAGAGAAGGAGGTATGGTAATAGGATACAAGAGTGGGCCGGATGGGTGAAAGAGGCGTGTTTTTCTGGGCACAGCGCTGCTCTATCTCTTTTTTCCATATCCCGGGTGTCCCAAATGCCTGCAGCTTGCTCCACCCTTTACTTACACCTTCCCGGTGAGGTGCTCCTTCACCTTGTCATCGGGACCATGTTAAATCACTTTTTTCCATGAATCCTGGTGAGTGGATTTACTTCTACCGTGCTTGTACAGTGCTACCCTTGCTGCTTTCATACGGTTGCCACATACGAGGATGTGGCCGTTTTTGAGCTCCCCACCACATGTGATGACCGCAGGTTATCCAGTCCGGCTCGCAAGTTACAGCACCTGCTCTATAAGACGACCCTGGATTATTGAGATTTCCGAGTTAAAAAGTAGTCTTATATGCCAGAAAATACAGTATGTAAGTTTCATTGATTCAGTAAAACTATTCTTGTTGGAACGGACAACTGGATTATCTCTCACATATCATGAGCTCTTGATTTAATGTTTCCTGTATTATATTCAGATTATATCCAGTGCCCTTACTGCATGAGAAGATTTAATGAGGCTGCAGCAGAAAGGCATATAAATTTCTGCAAAGAACAAGCTGCGAGGCGTGCCTTTGCTCCACCTCCGAAAGGAACCAAGATGCCCCCAGTAAGTGTTTTATCCAAGTTATTTCTTATGTTTATCCCATCATTCTCTCATGAACTCAACAGCACTGAATGGGATGTTGGACAGAGTAACATGAAAATATCACTCTTACTAAAGGTTATTTCTTAATGTTTTACTTTTCCATTCCTCAGCATAGTTATTTCAAACCAAATGTAAATATAGGGAGCCTTGATATCTGTTGGGATTTGGTTTCAGGATCCCCACCCACCCTCCATGATATCAGAATTCATAAATGCTCAAGTCTCATTATATAAAATGGCATCTCTTATATGAAACAGTTGTTCCCAACTGTTAGTTCTATTGAACCTAAGGGGTAATATATAACTCAGCTTGTTAACATCCAAGACACTTATGGTCCAAAGCATTTTGGAGAAGGGATACTGAAATCGATGGTATTTCATCATCACATCCCCCTAGAGTAAATAATGCCTGTAGATTCAAGTACTTAAAACTACATTTTCTGCTAACACTTAAAATTGTATTTATAAGCTCATGAACAGTGACATGCATCCCCTTGAACTCCTTCAACACAGCAGTATTACATTTGGTAAATTGGCTGTAGTTGAGAGTCTGAGTGTTGGACTAGGACATAAGAGACCAGAGGTCAAATCCCCATTCGGGCATAGAAAAACATGGGGCAATCTTGAAGAAGTCATACTTCCTCAGCATCAGAGGAAAGCAAAGGCAAACTCCCTGTGAACAAACCTTGCCAGGGAAATCCCATAAGGTCAACTTATAGTCACTTAAGTCAGGAAAGAATTGAAAGGGATGCAATTACAAATCGATGCTGAATAGATAGTTTTCTCCTTTAGGGTAAACAAGCAACTCCCAAAAAAGACCCAACTTTAACAAGTGCTGTAGGAACACTGCTTCAAAACAAGGCACAGGAAGGCAACAATCCAAGTCAACAAGTAACAGGTAAGAAGTAGTATGCAGTGAAACAATGTTCACATATACTTTAGGGACACAAAAGATTCTAGTGGTTCATTACACTGCTTGACTACACTGGAAGAAGTGGTGGCTGGAGGGGAGACTGCAGAAAGTGTAGCCACAAAGAAAGGAAAGCGTTTAAGAAACAAATTGGTTATGTCAGTTAAACTATAAGGAATATATATATATATATATATATATATATATATATATATATATAAACTATATTTTTTAAATCAAGTTGAATTTTATGAAAGAAAGTTTTGCCAGGACCCTGACATTTTGGTGTGGCTTGATGAAGCCTAGATATTTACAAAGGTCTTCACAAAACTGTTATTGTTAGGACAAGCTGCTGAAACTTCTGGCAGAGCAGTAGTGAAGAAAGCACCTGCTGGTCCCTCTGGAAAATAATCTGGGTAAGGAAATTTACATGCATAGATATGAAAGCTACAATCGAACTCCAAGTTCAGTACTACTGATAAGATCAAGCCTCTGCTGGAATGTGACCATAGGATATCTTACTGATTCAAGCTTTATTGACTAAAGCAATACTGCTTCTATCCTATTCTGTGTAGGGGTTTTGATGCATTTAATTTTGCACACCTAAACCCTACATGGCACAAATATTTTCAAATGCCCAATACTGTAGTCCAGTGCTGTCCAACTTCTTCCGGCCCAAGGGCCGGAAGAAGTGTCACTGATCACCTGGGGGGCCGCAGGTGATCAGTGAGCAGGGGCGGGGCCAATAGCGGGGCGGGGCCAGCTGACTTCCTCCTCCTTCGCCCCTCCTCCTCCCCCACGGACGCGCCGCGTGCGGGGAAGGAGGAGGGGCGAAGGAGGAGGAGCCAGCTGTCTTCCTCCTGCCTGGATCGCCCCTCCGTCCCTCTCTCGGCGCCGCCGTTGCGAGGCAGTTCGCAGCGGCGCCGCCGAGAAAGGAGAAAGGGCGATCCAGGCAGGAGGAAGATAGCTGGCCCCTCCTCCCTGTACCGCCGCCTTGTCCCTTTCTCGGCGGCGCCGCTGCAAACTGCCTCGCAACGGCGGCGCCGAGAGAGGGAGAAGGGGCGATCCAGGCAGGGAGGAGGAGCCAGCTGTCTTCCTCCTGCCTGGATCGCCCCCTCCGTCCCTCTCTCGGCGCCGCCGCTGCAAACTGCCTCGCAACGGGCGCGAGAGAGGGAAGGGGCGATCCAGGCAGGGAGGAGGAGCCAGCTGTCTTCCTTCTGCCTGTATCGCCCCCTCCGTCCCTCTCTCGCCGCCGCCGCTGCAAACTGCCTCGCAACGGCGGTGCCGAGAGAGGGAGAAGGGGCGATCCAGGCAGGGAGGAGGAGCCAGCTGTCTTCCTTCTGCCTGGATCGCCCCTCCGTACCTCTCTCGGCGCCGCCGCTGCAACTGCCTCGCAGCGGCGCCGCCGAGGAAGGGAGAAGGGGCGATCCAGGCAGGGAGGAGGAGCCAGCTGTCTTCCTTCTGCCTGGATCGCCCCTCCGTCCCTCTCTCGGCGCCGCCGTTCTGCGAAGGCAGTTCGCAGCGGCGCCGCCCGAGAAAGGGAGAAAGGGGCGATCCAGGCAGGGAGGAGGAGCCAGCTGTCTTCCTTCTGCCTGGATCGCCCCCCCGTCCCTCTCTCGGCGCCGCCGTCGCGAGGAGGCAGTTCAGCGGCGGCGCCGAGAAAGGGAGAAGGGGCGATCAGGCAGGGAGGGGAGCCAGCTGTCTTCCTTCTGCCTGGATCGCCCCCTCCGTCCCTCTCTCGGCGCCGCCGCTGCAAACTGCCTCGCACGGCGGCGCCGAGAGAGGGAGAAGGGGCGATCCAGGCAGGAGGAAGACAGCTGGCTCCTCCTCCCTGCCTGGATCGCTTCTCCGTCCCTCTCTCGGTGGGAGGGCAGAAAGGCGGCGGCAGCGGCAGCGCGTCCACAGGCCTGGCGTGACGCGCTGCCCCTGGCACCGCCTACTCCTCCTTGGCGGCGCCCCCTCCCTTCCTAGGCCGGGGCCGCCGAAGGAGGAGTAGGCGGTGCCAGGGGCAGCGCGTCACGCCAGGCCTGTGACGCGCTGCTCTTGGCGCCGCCTTCTGCCCTTTTTCGGCGGCTCCCCCCTAGGTAGGGAGGGGCGCCAAAAGGAGGAGCTAGCTCTCTTCCTCCTCCCTGCCCCGCCTCCCCCGCCCCCCCCGGCCGCCATTTTTTTAAAAAAAATTTGTATTTTTAAAAAAATTTAAAATGGGGGGTGAGGGCATAGGTGGGGCCGTGTCCAACAGGCTACGGGGCCGGATCCGCCCAGGGCCGCCAGTTGACAGCCCTGCTGTAGTCTTTGCTTCATACATTCATAGTATGGGAAGAGACCTCATGAGCCATCTGGTGCAACCCCCTGCCATGCAGGAAAAGCACAAGGTATCACAATGTTTGTGAGATAAATATTTCCAAAGGGACTCCCTTAGCATTGCTTATACCCAACATAATCCAAACTCCACTGACCAAGAGCTAAACCCTGAGCTTGGTCACTTAGTCCTGGCATGTGTAATTTAGCTGCAATGAAAAACACTTCTGAATTACTTTAGAGCCTGCCTAAACTAATCTTTTACTCCTAGAGCTCCATCACAGAACAGAAGATAATAGCATGCCTCCCAAGCATTTGAAAAGCAGTATTTACTTTTTACAGTATTGCTATTAAAGGAGACCAGCAAGCATTCATCTCACAAGATGGATTGAAATAAAACAAGTAAGATCATATTCCAGTAAATTGACTATTTCCTTAAGTGCTAATCTTGTACAAATTAGAATATCACAGTGAAACTATAGTTCTGATTAAATATTTATCCCTAAAGTTTGTATCTATTTCTTACTTGGCATTTTGCTAACTATGCATAAATCCTTCAGCTATGCTTTCTATAATAAAAATTCAGCTAGAACCCAGAACTAGAAATACTTGCATTGAGAGAACTCTTTGTTCCAGCTCCTAGTCCTTTTAATTTAAACTGAGCGCCAATACATTTAGGTAAAAGCCATTATTACTTTTCTCCATGCATCTACAAATGTGCAACCAATTTTCCAACAGTATTCAACACTGCTTCATGTTTGTTTGCTTGCTTGCTTCTGGTGTGAGAGAATCAGCCATCTACAAATACGTTGCCCAGGGGATGCCCAGATGTGTTATGGTCCTGCAGGAGGCTTCTTTCATGTCCCCTGGGGATCACAACCAGACACAGTGAAAACATCTGCCCTTGTGCTTTGCTACTCTGCTGCTGAATATGCATGCCCAGGTTGGAACACATCTCACGACGTTAAAACAGTGGATGTGGCTCTTAATGAGATATGCCACATTATCACAGGATGTCTAAGCCCAACACCACTGGAGAAATTACACTGTTTAGCCGGTATTGCACCACCTAATATCCACTGGGAAGTAGTAGCCAACAATGAAAGGACCAAGACATCTCCAGCCCATCCTCTGTTTGTATATCAGTCAGTATGCCAATACCTTTAATCAAGAAATAGCTTTCTAAGAGCTAGAGATACTCACTGTAACACCTCAGCATGCAAGAGTCCAAAAGTGGCAGGCTCAAACCCGGAACCTCAACCAGTGCCTGATACCAGATGAGAGACTCCCTCCTGGGCACACAGAAGACTGGACAATGTGGAAGGTGTTGAACAGACTGCGCTCTGGCACGAGATGCAGAGCCAATCTTAAGAAACAGGGCCACAAGGTGGAGTCCACAACATGCGAGTGTGGAGAAGAGCAAACCACAGACCAACTACTGCAATGCAATCTGAGCCCTTACAGCAACACCAGAGGCACTCCAAGTGGCCTGCTATGGGTCAAAAGACATTATAATGCTAAGTTTAGCAATTTTGCGCCTTTAAATACATTAAATCTGTTCCCTCAATTTGCTTCTGACACCATAAATACTGCTTCATGTTTGCCATATGAATACATACAAACAGGCTAGAAAACACCTTGTATGGCATTTATTAAGTTGTTGAAATGCAACCAATTTTATAGTGGCATGTAACACTTGAATTATTTTTGGTTGATATTCACAGCATGACATTTATTGCTGAGATGCAACTAACATGACAACTACATTTAACACAGTGCTTCTTAACCTGTGTTCGATCAAATCCTAGGGGTTCAATGAGTCGATCTGAGGGGTTCGGCGGAACTTCTGCCATGGAGGTAAAGACACACTTGTGTAAAGTCGTGATGACCTGCCCCGCTTGGCCATCATTTGCTGCAGATCATATTTTATTTATCACTAAAGAAGGGTTCAGTGAATGCGCATATGAAACTGGTGGGTTCGGTACCCCAAAAAAGGTGAAGAACCACTGATTTAACACTATAGATCAAGCCTGGGCAAACTTTGGCCCTCTGGGTGTTTTGGACTTCAACTCCCACAATTCCTAACAGCCAGTAGGCTGTTAGGTATTGTGGGAGTTGAAGTCCAAAACACCTGGAGGGCCAAAGTTTGCCCAGGCCTGATCTATAGATTTCTTGGTTCACATGTGCTATATCAGGGCTGTCCAACTGCCGGCCCTGCAGGTGTTTTGGACTTCAACTCCCAGAAATCCTAGCCAGTTTACCAGCTGTTAGGATTTCTGGGGTTTGAAGTCCAAAACACCTGCAGGGCCAGCAGTTGGGACAGCCCTGTACTATATGAAATAACCATCCGGACAAATGGGTTAGAAAACACCTTGCATGGCATTTATTTAAGTTGTGAAAACGGTTGCATTGGATTTTATAGAATTCAGTTTCAGTCCAGGTTGGTTTGTATGAATTAACCATCCAGTCCAAGAGGCGAGAAAACACCTTCCGCATTTAACTCCATAGAATGATTTCTGGGCGTCTTGTTCGCTATATGAATTAAGATGGACAACACCTTGGGTGGCATGGATCGAGTTGCTAAGATGCAACCCATTTTTAATCTGTTTAATCCGAATCAAGAGGGAGAAAACACCTTGCGTAGCACTGAGTAGCGGTAAAAGAGTGATGGGAAAGGTGTCCTGGCGAGTCAGGAAAGCAAGCGAGGTCTGTGTCCGAAAGCAGCAGGCCTTGAGCTTCTCCCGGTGCCAAAGAGGCGGCTTTTCAGAGTCCAGTCCCGCCAGGAAGCTCGGGGTCGAGGCGAGGCCTTCCTTCAGCCACTGCGGAGGGGCTTGGCTTGGCTTCCCTCCCTCCCTCGGCCTCAGGACTCGTCGGGCTTGTCGGCGGGGGGGCCCGCAGGGCTGCAGCATCTTCTCCATGAGGTTGAAGCGGACGCGGGCCTTGCTCTCGTCCTCGGCGATGGCGAAGTAGTTGAGCAGGTCGAAGTGGCCCATGTAGGAGCAGTAGGAGTCCCGGTGCTGGTTGACCAGCCACTCCCACTTGGTCGTGTCCGCGTGGCCCGTCCCGATGTACTTGGACTGCAGGTGCTCCAGCTGGCTATGGATGGTGTAGCGGTCCGTCATGGCGGCGGCGAAGACGGCAAACGGCTTCACAAACTCTCCGCGGCCTTTAAGGTTTCCCTCAGGGAGAAGAAAAAAAAATGGAGGCCAAAGCAAACGAACCAACTTTGCGCGCGCGAGGGCACTTCCGCTTCCGGGATAAGAAACTAACACACCCCCGTCTCCTTGGAAGGCGGGGCTTATAATCCTAGCAGCCAATAGTATTTCTTCTTCCCTCCAACGAATGAGAGAAGGGGTTTCATTTCTTGTTTCCCGGGCGGACACAAGGGGGGGGGGAGCTTGAAGGAGAGGCGGAGGAACTTGGGCCTTTTAGGTGTTTTGGACTTCAACTCCCACAATTCCTCACAGCCTCAGGCCCCTTCCTTTGGAAGTTGGGGGCCTGAGGCTGAGGAATTGAGGTGGGAGTTGAAGTCCAAAACACCTGAAAGGCCCAAGTTTGCCCAGGGTTGTTGGATGGACTGGATGCCTCAAGGATTCTACTTCCTTTGGAAGGGGCCTGAGGCTGTGAGGAATTGTGGGAGTTGAAGTCCAAAACACCTGAAAGGCCCAAGTTTGCCCAGGCCTGGGTTGGATGGACTGGATGCCTCAAGGATTCTGCTTCCTTTGGAAGGGGCCTGAGGCTGTGAGGAATTGTGGGAGTTGAAGTCCAAAACACCTGAAAGGCCCAAGTTTGCCCAGGCCTGGGTTGGATGGACTGGATGCCTCAAGGATTCTGCTTCCTTTGGAAGGGGCCTGAGGCTGTGAGGAGGTGTGGGAGTTGAAGTCCAAAACACCTGAAAGGCCCAAGTTTGCCCAGGCCTGGGTTGGATGGACTGGATGCCTCAAGGATTCTACTTCCTTTGGAAGGGGCCTGAGGCTGTGAGGAATTGTGGGAGTTGAAGTCCAAAACACCTGAAAGGCCCAAGTTTGCCCAGGCCTGGGTTGGATGGACTGGATGCCTCAAGGAGTCTACTTCCTTTGGAAGGGGCCTGAGGCTGTGAGGAATTGTGGGAGTTGAAGTCCAAAACACCTGAAAGGCCCAAGTTTGCCCAGGCCTGGGTTGGATGGACTGGATGCCTCAAGGATTCTGCTTCCTTTGGAAGGGGACTGACGCTGTGAGGTGTGTGGGAGTTGAAGTCCAAAACACCTGAAAGGCCCAAGTTTGCCCAGGCCTGGGTTGGATGGACTGGATGCCTCAAGGATTCTACTTCCTTTGGAAGGGGCCTGAGGCTGTGAGGAATTGTGGGAGTTGAAGTCCAAAACACCTGAAAGGCCCAAGTTTGCCCAGGCCTGGGTTGGATGGACTGGATGCCTCAAGGATTCTACTTCCTTTGGAAGGGGCCTGAGGCTGTGAGGAATTGTGGGAGTTGAAGTCCAAAACACCTGAAAGGCCCAAGTTTGCCCAGGCCTGGGTTGGATGGACTGGATGCCTCAAGGATTCTACTTCCTTTGGAAGGGGCCTGAGGCTGTGAGGAATTGTGGGAGTTGAAGTCCAAAACACCTGAAAGGCCCAAGTTTGCCCAGGCCTGGGTTGGATGGACTGGCTGCCTCAAGGATTCTACTTCCTTTGGAAGGGGCCTGAGGCTGTGAGGTGTGGGAGTTGAAGTCCAAAACACCTGAAAGGCCCAAGTTTGCCCAGGCCTGGATGGACTGGATGGACTTTGGATGCCTGAGGCTGTGAGGAATGATGGGAGTTGAAGTCCAAAACACCTAGGCCCAAGTTTGCCCAGGCCTGGGTTTGGAAGGGCCTGAGGCTGTGAGGAATGTGGGAGTTGAAGTCCAAAACACCTGAAAGGCCCAAGTTTGCCCAGGCCTGGGTTGGATGGACTGGATGCCTCAAGGATTCTACTTCCTTTGGAAGGGGCCTGAGGCTGTGAGGAATTGTGGGAGTTGAAGTCCAAAACACCTGAAAGGCCCAAGTTTGCCCAGGCCTGGGTTGGATGGACTGGATGCCTCAAGGATTCTACTTCCTTTGGAAGGGGCCTGAGGCTGTGAGGTTGGGAGTTGAAGTCCAAAACACCTGAAAGGCCCAAGTTTGCCCAGGCCTGGGTTGGATGGACTGGATGCCTCAAGGATTCTACTTCCTTTGGAAGGGCCTGAGGCTGTGAGGAATTGGGAGTTGAAGTCCAAAACACCTGAAAGGCCCAAGTTTGCCCAGGCCTGGGTTGGATGGACTGGATGCCTCAAGGATTCTACTTCCTTTGGAAGGGGCCTGAGGCTGTGAGGTGTGGGAGTTGAAGTCCAAAACACCTGAAAGGCCCAAGTTTGCCCAGGCCTGGGTTGGATGGACTGGATGCCTCAAGGATTCTACTTCCTTTGGAAGGGCCTGAGGCTGTGAGGAATTGTGGGAGTTGAAGTCCAAAACACCTGAAAGGCCCAAGTTTGCCCAGGCCTGGGTTGGATGGACTGGATGCCTCAAGGATTCTACTTCCTTTGGAAGGGGCCTGAGGCTGTGAGGAATTGTGGGAGTTGAAGTCCAAAACACCTGAAAGGCCCAAGTTTGCCCAGGCCTGGGTTGGATGGACTGGATGCCTCAAGGATTCTGCTTCCTTTGGAAGGGGCCTGAGGCTGTGAGGAAGTCCCAAAACACCTGAAGGGGAGTTGAAGTCCAAAACACCTGAAAGGCCCAAGTTTGCCCAGGCCTGGGTTGGATGGACTGGATGCCTCAAGGATTCTACTTCCTTTGGAAGGGGCCTGAGGCTGTGAGGAATTGTGGGAGTTGAAGTCCAAAACACCTGAAAGGCCCAAGTTTGCCCAGGCCTGGGTTGGATGGACTGGATGCCTCAAGGATTCTACTTCCTTTGGAAGGGGCCTGAGGCTGTGAGGAATTGTGGGAGTTGAAGTCCAAAACACCTGAAAGGCCCAAGTTTGCCCAGGCCTGGGTTGGATGGAGTGGATGCCTCACGGGTGCGACTTCCTTGGGAAGGGGCCTGAGGCTGTGAGAATGTGGGAGTTGAAGTCCAAAACACCTGAAAGGCCCAAGTTTGCCCAGGCCTGGGTTGGATGGACTGGATGCCTCAAGGATTCTGCTTCCTTTGGAAGGGGCCTGAGGCTGTGAGGAATTGGGAGTTGAAGTCCAAAACACCTGAAAGGCCCAAAGTTTGCCCAGGCCTGGGTTGGATGGACTGGATGCCTCAAGGACTTCTCTTCCTTTGGAAGGGGCCTGAGGCTGTGAGGTGTGGGAGTTGAAGTCCAAAACACCTGAAAGGCCCAAGTTTGCCCAGGCCTGGGTTGGATGGACTGGATGCCTGCCCAGGCCATGGAGGATGCCTCTACTTCCTTTGGAAGGGGCCTTAGGCTGTGATGCTGTGTGGGAGTTGAAGTCCAAAACACCTGAAAGGCCCAAGTTTGCCCAGGCCTGGGTTGGATGGACTGGATGCCTCAAGGATTCTGCTTCCTTTGGAAGGGGCCTGAGGCTGTGAGGAATTGTGGGAGTTGAAGTCCAAAACACCTGAAAGGCCCAAGTTTGCCCAGGCCTGGGTTGGATGGACTGGATGCCTCAAGGATTCTACTACCTTTGGAAGGGGCTGAGGCTGTGAGGGTGTGGGAGTTGAAGTCCAAAACACCTGAAAGGCCCAAGTTTGCCCAGGCCTGGTTGGATGGACTGGATGCCTCATGATTCTGCTTCCTTTGGAAGGGGCCTGAGGCTGTGAGGAGGTGTGGGAGTTGAAGTCCAAAACACCTGAAAGGCCCAAGTTTGCCCAGGCCTGGGTTGGATGGACTGGCTGCCTCAAGGATTCTACTTCCAAAGGAAGGGCCTGAGGCTGTGAGGTGTGGGAGTTGAAGTCCAAAACACCTGAAAGGCCCAAGTTTGCCCAGGCCTGGGTTGGATGGACTGGATGCCTCAAGGATTCTGCTTCCTTTGGAAGGGGCCTGAGGCTGTGAGGAATTGTGGGAGTTGAAGTCCCAAAACACCTGAATGGCCAGAGTGTGCCCAGGCCTGGGTTGGATGGACTGGATGCCTCAAGGATTCTGCTTCCTTTGGATGCCTGGATTCTGCTTCCTTTGGAGGGCCTGAGGCTGTGAGGTGTGGGAGTTGAAGTCCAAAACACCTGAAAGGCCCAAATTTGCCCAGGCCTGGGTTGGATGGACTGGATGCCTCAAGGATTCTGCTTCCTTTGGAAGGGGCCTGAGGCTGTGAGGTGTGGGAGTTGAAGTCCAAAACACCTGAAAGGCCCAAGTTTGCCCAGGCCTGGGTTGGATGGACTGGATGCCTCAAGGATTCTGCTTCCTTTGGAAGGGGCCTGAGGCTGTGAGGGTGTGGGAGTTGAAGTCCAAAACACCTGAAAGGCCCAAGTTTGCCCAGGCCTGGGTTGGATGGACTGGATGCCTGGTTCTACTTCCAAAGGAAGGGGCCTGAGGCTGTGAGGTGTGGGAGTTGAAGTCCAAAACACCTGAAAGGCCCAAGTTTGCCCAGGCCTGGGTTGGATGGACTGGATGCCTCAAGGTTCTGCTTCCTTTGGAAGGGCCTGAGGCTGTGAGGTGTGGGAGTTGAAGTCCAAAACACCTGAAAGGCCCAAGTTTGCCCAGGCCTGGGTTGGATGGACTGGATGCCTCAAGGATTCTACTTCCTTTGGAAGGGGCCTGAGGCTGTGAGGTGTGGGAGTTGAAGTCCAAAACACCTGAAAGGCCCAAGTTTGCCCAGGCCTGCTTTGGAACATGTTTCTCTCAAAACTTCACGCAGTTTGGTCTCTCTGTCTCCACCCTGGCTCAGTGCTGTGGAGCCCTGGGATTTGTAGTTTGGTGAAGCAGCAGCTGTTTGGAAGAGAAAAGGCTGAAAGACCATGTAAAAACTACAACGTTTTAAGGCATGGCTGTTAAAAGTGGTGCCAAACCGCATTAATTTTACAGCGTAGATGTGCATCCCATTCACTTGGAAAGAATGATAAAAAGGAATGTGTGCCTCCACAAAATAAACTCAAAGCACCGGGAATGTGGCGCAGCTGGCTAAGTGCCAGCTGCATAAGATCTCTCTGACCAGTAGGTCGTGAGTTCGAGGCCTGCCTGGGTTGAGGTGGGTGCTCGGCCTTTAAGTGTAGCCTGCTGTCGACCTTTGCGGCCCGAAAGACAGTTGCATCTGTCAAGTAGGAGATTAAGGTACCACATTAAGTGGGTAGGCAAATTTTGACTGAATTATGAGGCCATTAAAGAACTCCAGGAACGCTGAGGAATGCGGAAGGAACAACAAGGGACGCTGGAACGCTGAGAGATGAGGAGTGCATCAGCTCCTCCTGGTGGCCAGAGTTTGCCTCTGTTCGTCTATATGTTGTATGTGGAAAATGGCCGGGATTGTCTGGATTGTATGTGTACCTGTAATCCACTCTGAGTCCCCTTCGGGGTGAGAAGAGCAGAATATAAATAAAAGTGTAAGTGTAATAATCCAGGATTGGCTTTGAACAGGACAGGGCCTTGTTTCGGAAGTTGCTAAACTTTTATTACAACCAGAACTCTTTCCCCTGTTGCTCCAAGGCAAGTTCTTCTGTTTTGTTTACTTTGTTTACTCGTTCTCTATCTGAAACATTTTGAGACCTGGGACTTTATCAGAAGATCTTACTGGGATTTTATCAGGACTGTGCTCGGTAAAGGGAAAAGAAGTTCCTATTACTAGCAACTAGCTGACGCTGGCGCGAGTAGCTGTGTGTGCTCCGACCTCAAACTTTCACAAACTCAGGCTGTGTAAGAAGCCCAGCAATGAAAAATAAAGTTTGAGGGAAACAGAGCTGGCTGAGAAGGCTGATGCTCCCAGTTTTGTCCTCTTAGGAGCTACAAGAGGTGCTTTGTCTTCTTAGGTGCCTTCTCATAAGAAAAACATGGCTCCACTTCTGGGCACCACAGTTGAAGGGGGAATCTGACAAGCTGGAAGCTGTCCAGAGGAGGGAGACTAAAATGATCAAGGTTCTGGAGAACAAGCCCTATGAGGAGCGAACCAAAGAGCAAGCCTGCAGAAGGCTAAGAGGAGACATGATGACCCTGTATAAATATGTGAAGGGAAGTCATAGGGAGGAGGGAGCAAGCTTGTTTCCTGCTGCCCCGGAGACTAGGGCACAGAACAATGGCTTCAAACTACAGGGAAGCAGATTCACTTGAACATGAGGAAGAACTTCCTGGAGTGTGGTGGAGGCTCCTCTGGGGCTTTTAAACAGAGGCTGGATGGCCATCTCTTGAGGCTGCTTTGAATGTGATTTTCCTCCTTAGCAGGGGTTAGACTGGATGGCCCTCAAGGTCTCTTCCAACTCAATGATTCTATGATTCTGCACACACGCAGGCCACCCTGGTCCTCCCCATAGAGAGCTGTGTCAAAATCTTCCCTCATCTGAAATTATGGAATAATGGATTTCCAATAGGTCTGAGTCCTCCAGGACCTCCTGGACTTCGAATCATCTACAGACCATTCAATGCAATTCCAAATGGGCACTGAAGAAAGCAGTTTTCCAATTCAGATGATTGATTACATGGGAAATCAGCTTGAGGCTCAGTTGGTGATGACATAAACCACAGAGAGAGCACTGAATGATGTGCATTAAGGGCTTTCTTTCACATGCTTTTGTAGGAGTTTGCTGTCTGGCCTCCACAGTTTGAAGCCAGGGTCATTGTAGATGGGGCCTCTGTTATAATTCAGAATTATAACAGGAGTAACGATGCTGCAAACAAGATTCCAGAAAGAGCTGACTACAAAAGGCTAATGAGGAAAAGGTGTGATTCTCAGCCAGGCTTGCAAACAATAACAATGAAAATTCCCAGTATCTTAAAGTGGCTTTAAATTTAAAATGATTGCGGGCAAGTTGGCCTCTGCAGTTAATCTCATCAGCCACTGGGTGTCAAGAGTTATCTGTTCTGAGTGAGAAGACAATATACATATTCTCCATGGGTGCTGTATGGTATGAGGAACCCAGAGCATTCCTAAACAGTTCATAAAGTGATGCTTGTGGCTTTAATGCTTTAGAATTTAGAAGACTTCCCTGTTAGTCTTTTCTGGAGTGACTGACCGTATAATTTGATGGACTACAGACAACACATCATGGGGTGATCATAGTCCAAGAAGTGTTCCCATGACAGCATGTCACTAAACCTTTGTTCTTTGTATATTAATATATACATTTTAATGTATCATAATTTATCTCTACTCTTCTTCACCAGGCATTTTTATCCTATGGCTGAATGACCACCTTCAGGTATGCTTTAACTTTGGGGTCTTCCATTGGCAGAGAATTGGACTAGATGACCTTCAATACTATTCTGCCACTAACAGTTCTACCATTCTATATGTGTATTACCAGTTGGCAAGGGCTTTTGTGATCATCCAAAGGAGCTCCCTGCTTGTGCTACCAGAAAACTCGTCTTCACCAGGTTTAAGAAGAATATCTGCCATAATTCATCCTGGCCAACACTGCTTCTTTTTCTTTGTCTGCTTTAATTACAATATTATACATCGGGGCTAAATATATTTCTTTCCTTTCTTTGCTTTGGGTTTAAAATGTGTGTGCGCGCGCGCACGCCTTCAAATCACCTGTTGATTTATGGCAAATTCATACATTTCATATTTTTTAATGGATAAAGAATACTCAGAGGTGATTTGTCAGTGCCTTTCTCTGAAATGTAGTGTACGCTACCTGATTGGTAGTCTCCCTTCCAAGTATATATATTTTTTAATAATCTTTATTGTGAGGTTTTTTCAAAATTGCAGTGAAACATACAGACATAAAAATAAAATAAAAAAATGAAACAGGTGGTAGGTAGTGAGGGATGGAAAGGAAGGGGAGGGGGTGGGGTGGGGAAAGGAGACCTGGGAAGGGGGGAAACATACAATAATAACATACACATTAAAAACATGGATAACTTCCAGTATTATACATTCCGTCAAGATCCCTTGAATTTCTCTACTAGATAATCCTTAAACATTATTTGGTTACATATCAAAAAAGTTATTTCCCTAAAGGTTACATTTAATATAGCTACTGCAAATCTTTTAGCTTACTTTGTGGCTCTCCGTTACAACAAGGGCTATACAGATTTTCTATGCCTTACTGTTACATTAAACAGACTTTAAGTAGTGGTTTTAATTGGTTTTCCGCTACTTTGTTTTAGAAAAAAGGTCAGCTTGTCCATATTTCTGATTTCCCATATTTTGTCCTGCCATGCGTCCATATCTGGCGTCTTCTCCAGCTTCCAAACAGTAACATAAACTATTCGAGCCGCAGTGATTATGTATGTGAACAATCTGTCCTCATTATCATTCAGTTGGATTTCTTTGTCAGTTAGGCCGAGAAGGAAGAATTCTGGTTTCAATGGTATCTCTTTTTGCAAATTTTTTTGTGTTATTTCCTGAATATTCTTCCAGAATTTGATCGCCTTGTCGCAAGACCACCATAGATGGTAGAAGCTTCCTTCATGCAATTTGCATTTCCAACACAGATCTGAGTTATTTTTGTACATAATACTAAGTTTCTTGGGAGTCAAGTACCATCTATGGAAAATCTTAAGCCAATTCTCCTTCAAACTGGCTGCATATACATATTTAATTTTTTTGTTCCAAATTTGTTGCCATTCTTGTAGTTTTATCTGGCGTCCTATGTTTTTAGCCCAATTTACCATGCAACTTTTAACTATCTCGGTCTCCGTCTCCCATTCTAATAATTTGTTATATAGCATGGTAATATTTTTTCCTCTTTTTACCATTAGCTTTACCCAGAATTCCTCCTTGTTCTCGAAGCCTAAAGTGTTGTCTTTCTTAAATATTTCCTTTATTTGAAGATATTGAAGCCAGGACATATTTTTAAATTGGAGTCTTAGTTCATCTAGGGACTTTAGTTCAATACCCTCCTCATTTTTCTTTAAAAGTTCTTTATAAGTTGGCCAGGTTTGCCATCCAAGTAGCCTTCTATGTTTTGCCTCAATGGGGGAGACCCAGAGAGGAGTTTTAGAATAAAAGAATGGTCGGAGTTTATTCCAGACTTTAATTAGTGCTGATCTGACAAAATGATTGCCAAAGTTTTTTTCAATTTTTACCTGTTTGTACCAGATATAAGAGTGCCAGCCCACTCTGAGGTTGAATCCCTCCAGAGTGAGCAATTTCACATTTTTTAACATAATCCATTCTTTTATCCATAGTAGGGCACACGCCTCATAATATAATTTGAGATCAGGGAGTCCGAATCCCCCCTCCTGCTCGCCCTGTCGATCATTACCTTGTATTTAATTCTTGGTTTCCTTCCGTTCCAAATGAAGTTTGACAAATCCTTGTTCCACGTTTGAAATATTTTTTGATTCCTGATAATCGGTATGTTTTGGAATAAATAAAGAATTTTAGGGAGGATATTCATTTTTATAGCCGCAATTCTCCCGAGTAGCGAGAGGTTCAGGAATTTCCAGTTGTTTAAATCCTTTTTTTATCTCCTTCTATTTATCCTCGTAATTATTCTGCAGTAATTGGGAATTTTTGGCCGTTAGCCATATCCCTAGATATTTTATTTTCTTTTTTACCTGGAACCCTGTTTTCAATTGCAGAGTCTCTTGGTTCTTCTTTGACATATTTTTAGTCAGGAAAACGGTTTTTTTCTTATTAAGTTTGAATCCAGCCAACTTACCAAATTCCTCGAGCTTTTGCAACCAAATTTGGATATTTTTAATTGGGTCATGAATAATACAGATGACATCGTCTGCAAAAGCTCTTATTTTGTACTCCTGGTTTGCTAGTTTTAATCCTACTAAGTCCTTATCCTTTCTTATCCCTCTCAACAATATTTCTATCGACAGGACGAACAGCAGGGGGGACAGCGGGCAACCCTGCCTGGTTCCTTTTTCAATTTGGAATTTGTCAGACATCTCATTGTTTATTTTTAGTCTGGCTTCTTGCATTGAATAGATGGCGCCAAAGGCATTCTTAATGCCGTATCCCATGTCTAATTCGTTTAGAACAGATTCAATAAAACTCCAATTTATATTATCGAAGGCCTTTTCCGCATCTAGCGATAAAAAGGCCATCTCTTCTTGTGTGTTTACCTCATAATATTCAATAATGTCCAAAACTACTCTTAAGTTGTCTTTAGTGCCTCTGTTAGGCAAAAAGCCCGCTTGGTCCTCTCCCACCCAATTTTTCAGAAATTCTTTTAATCTGTTGGCTATAATAAGGGCAAATATTTTATAATCACAGTTTAATAGAGAGATGGGCCGATAGTTTCTTACATCAGACGTAGGGATCTTTTGGAATCATCACTATCACTGCCACTCTCCATGTAACTGGGGTGTCATTTTTCTCTAGGATTAAATTCATAATTTTTTTAAGGTAGGGGATAAGTTCATTTTTCATTGTTTTATAATAAATTGCTGAGAATCCATCGGGGCCTGGGGCTTTGTTGTTATCTAGTTTATCTATAGCCTCTTTGATTTTTTCCTCTGTTATTTCCCTGTTTAGTGCCTCTCTCTCATCGTCCGATATTTTTCTCAGGTCTTGATTAGAAATAAAATTAGTTACTGCATCTACCGAAATATCGTCCTTCCTATATAGCTGTTTATAAAAATCTATAAATTGGGATTGGATATCCTTGCTTGATGTGTATATCTTGTCCCCCTTTTTTATCATAATGATATGTTGTGCTTGCCTCTTTTTTCTGATTTCTCTCGCGAGCCATTTCCCCGGCTTATTTGCGTTTTCAAAAGAATACTGGTTTATATATTTATATTTCTTAGCTAGGGACTCTATATCCAAATTCTGTTTCTTTTTTATCATCTGTTGCAACCTTTTATTGATCGCCTTCTTATTTGGGGATCTTTTCAGCTGCAATTCCATCTTCGCTATATTTTCTTCTAACTCCTTAAGTTCTCTATTCCTAGCTTTCCTTTTTTGTGCATTCTGTTGTATAAAGTACCCTCGCATCACTGCTTTCATTTTATCCCATAAAGTTTGTGGTTTTATCTCCTCTGTATCGTTGAAGGCAAAGAACTCGCTAAGGAGTTCCCTATTTTTTTAAATTTCCATATCCAGTTTTAATAAATTATCATTCAGCCTCCATTGTCTACTATTCAGGAGTTTGTTTAGTGTTAATTCAATTGGACAGTGGTCTGAGTGAATACGAGGGAGTATTTTGATAGTATTAATTTTGGGTATTAATGGAGAGGACATCCATATCATGTCTATCCTCGACCACGAATTGTGGCGCGAGGAAAAGAAAGTATAGTCTTTCTCCGAAGGGTGAGTGGCCCTCCAGGAGTCCTCCAGGATCAAGTCCTCTTTGAATGACAAAAAGGTTCTAGGTAGGAGACTTGCTTCTTTGTTCTTATTCTTCCTTCCCTTAGTATTTTTGTCTATTTTGCTATCCAGGACTCCATTGAAGTCCCCCATCAAAATCAAATGTTCACTTTCATTATTTTCTATACTTTCTCTCAAATATTTAATGAATTTAGTCTTAGGTCCGTTGGGCACATATATATTGCAAAGCAGTATTTTTTCATTATTTAGAGTAATTTGTACTGCTATTACTCTTCCCTCGGTATCCCTAAACTTGAACTCTGGGGATAGTTCCTCCTGTATGTACAGAGCCACTCCCCCTTTTTTTTGTATCATAGGATGAAAAGAAAACCTTACCCAATTTCTTATTGTTTAAGTGAGAAACATGCTTATGGGAAATATGAGTTTCCTGTAATGCTATAACTTGATTTTCATTTTATTTAATTGGTTAAAAATTCGGTTACGTTTGCATGGCGAGTTCAGCCCGTTCATGTTCTGTGAGTAGATTCTCAAGGGTAACTCAGGCATAATTCAAATCTTCTCCCTCCTCCACTTCGTCGTCTACTGCCTCTCCCAAGTCCTCCTCTTTGGAAGGTGTTGGAGCAATCGCTTGGTTTTCCTTCTTCTCCTCCGCCGGCGACTTAAGCCTCGGTCTTTTCTTTGTGGCGCCCTCTCTTGGAGACGGATCTGGTTTGTTGTTAAATGAGTCCTTGACCAATTTGTCATAAAAGTCTCTGGCTTTACCTTCATTTGTTATCCACCACCTTCTGTCGTTATATGTCATCATCAAGCCCTCCGTCTTCTCCCATCTAAACTTTATTCTACGTTTTTTCAGTTCCTCAGTTAGGAAACTGTACTTTTTCCTTTGTTGTAGGATTTGCTGTGGGATTTCTTTGAGGACTATAATTTTTTTCCAGCTTGTACTATTGGTTTTCTATTTGTCAATCTCAAAATGTTGTCTCTGGACACCTTTCGGACAAAATTGACAATGATGTCTCGAGGGGTTTTATGTTGTTTTGCATAGGCTGATTGCACTCTATAAGCCCTATCCACCTCCGCCTCCACCTCATTAAGTCCTCTCTCCAAGTAGGAAGCCAATAATGTGATGATCTTTAATCTTGTGTTTTCCTTGGCTTCCTCCTCCAAGTTCCTGAAGCGGAGTTGTCCATCCATTTCGCTTACTTGCAGCCTATCCACCCTATTTTCCAACTTGTCATTTTTATTTTGAAGTTCTTCTATATTTCTCTTCATTTGTTTTTGGCTCTCTTCCATGGCCCTACTTTTGATCTTTATTTCATCTATTTTAGTAAAAGCAGCAACCAAATCATTCTTCAGGTGGTGGATCTCCTCTTTGATATCGACTTCATGGTGTCCATTTTCTCTTCCAACTTTTTATTTTGGGTTGCCAGTATTGTTTTAAATTCATTTTGATTTTCTTGTTGGTCTTCTCTGATCTTTTGTAGCTCCCTTAATAAATCCTTCATGTTTGTGGCTTCACTACCACTGCCACTGCCAGATCCTCTCCTTTGTCCAAGCGAAGTGCCCAAATCCCTCCCTTCTTTGGGGATGTTTTTAGGGGTCGTCATCGTGTAATTTCTCTTCCTTTCCACTTGTATCCACTGGGGGCGGGGGGATGAAGTGGGTCTGGTCCGTGTCTTTTCGGACGATATCTCTTGCCTGCCGGTCGCCTACTAGTTACCGTTTTGCTTTCTCTCTTCTTTCTCTCTTCAGCTCTCTTCCGCTCTCTTCAGTTCAGTCGTCTCCAGCGCCTCCGCAAGGGAAGTTATGCCTTGAGATGCCTTGAGTTTTTCACTTCCGTATTCTGGTGTATTATATCTCTATGCTTTTCCACCACCTCTCGTCTCCTCTCGCCTCCTCCCGCGGGAATTCTATATCCCGCCTTGTCTTCCTTCCTCCCGCGAGATCTCTGCAGTCTCTCCTTTCTTATCGTTGAGACAGCAGTTGTTTATAGAGAAGCCCGGAGATAGACACAACAATATGGCGCTCAAGGTCGGAAACAGTCTCTTTTATTCTACTTCTGTTTATGGTTGGTCTTCAATTCTCTCCGATGCTGGTATTAATGCTGGTACTCCAAACTAATAATGCTGCTGAATTATGATTACGCCTAGTGGGTCGGGGATTTATCTGTCTGTTTTATCTTGTTTCCTTCAGCCCTCCGCAGCCTCCACCGGCCCTAGCTCAGCGACTGTAAAGCCCAACACTTACAGTTTTGTTGTATTATATTGTTTGGCCGTTTCACTCATGCAGTAGCTTGATTGCTTGAGCTTTCTTGAAGCCGATCTCTCAGCTATCTTTATTTCTTTGGAGCAGGGGCATGTAGTTGTTGCGGATCGTACGACCCGCTTCCTCCAGAGCCATTCGCGCGCCCCTGTGCTATTTTCTGGGGGGCCCGGCACCCCCTCCTTGAGGGAGGGGATGGCTTATGGGCCGTCAGAAATGCACCGGGTGCTCGGCGTGCCTCCCGGAGGGGGAGCAACAGCGCTCGCCCCACGGCTCAACGGAGTTGGGAAAGCAGGAGCCCTGTCTTTCCCGTGCCTACCGCCATCACTGCTCGCCGGAAGTCCCCGTCTCCCTTCCAAGTATTAACCAGCCTGCTTAGCTTCCAAGATCAGACAGGTTCTGGCACTTTTTCTGTGAAAGGAGACAGGTACATGTACCCAGTTTTTTCATTAGTCCAGTGTCCTAGGTTGCTGCTTAGTGAAATGCCTTATTTGGATTGAATCGCTGCTGGGATTTTTGCTATGGAAAACAGGGGTTTGGCGGAGAGCCTTGCTCCCAAGAACACCTATTCCTGGTGCTCCCAAGTTCTGTTCTTACCAAAGCCAAGATCTGGACCACAGCCACGTGGCCTTTTCCAAGATCTCCTTTCCTGCAAAAGTCACAAGTCTCTTAATACCAGATCTGTCCTCAGGAAGATCATCATATTTCTTGAAAAGTTATGTTTACCTAGCACTATGTTCAGTTCTCTTAAAGTTGCTCTTTTCATGCGTCTAGGGAAGTTTGTTATAACTTTACATTAGTTCATGGTTAGAATCTCAGACACTGAAGACCGACCCCTGGTGTCTAGAACAACAATTGAAGCCAAGTTTCCATTTTTGGTCTTCCCTGTCCGGCCTTCCAACTCCTTTCAAATCAGCCAATATCCAAACTGCTTGTGATCAGATGTATTTTGGATTTCTTTTTTTAAAAAAATGGAATACATGTATTTGCAAAATAAAATATCATGAGGATGGCACCCAAGTCTTAAGTATTTATTTATTTTATTTATTTATTTCCGGCATTTTACCCCGCTCTTCTCAACCCCCGAGGGGGGACTCAGAGCGCCTTCCAAAAAGGCACAATTTGATGCCAACACAGTAAAACACATAAAACACAGTATAAACCCCCCCAAAACATTACACATTAAAATACAATTACATCAACATATCATACACATTCATTTAAGTTTTTTTAAAAAAAAGGTGCTGCCTTGTGCTAGTGTGCAAACGCCTGGTCCCATAGCCAGGCTTTTACTTTTTTCCTGAATGTCAGAAGGGATGGAATTGATCATATGTCACTAGGAAGCGCATTCCACAGATGGGGAGCCACCACCGAGAAGGGCGTCTCCCTCGTCCCCACCAGCTGCATTTGAGAAGTCGGCGGGAGCGAGAGCAGGGCCTCCCCGGATGATCTTAAATTACGAGGTGGGATGTAGAGGCAGATGCGTTTGGACAAGTAAGATGGGCCAGAACCGTATAGAGCTTTAAAGGTCAAGACCAGCACTTTGAATTGAGCTCGGAAGTGGATAGGCAGCCAGTGGAGCTGACACAACAGGGGGGTGGTATGCTCCGTGTATGTAGCTCGAGTTAGTAATCTGGCTGCCGCCCGTGGGACTAGTTGTAATTTCGAACTGTCGCCAAAGGCAGCCCCACGTAGAGTGCGTTGCAGTAATCTATTCGGGATGTGACCAGAGCGATGTCTTCGTCTGGCATTACTTTGCGAATGAAGATACTTAGGAAGGACTCATCCCATGCTTTCTACAAGCACGTTGATGCTTTTTCAGAGTTTGGATGTGTCCTTTGAGCCTGTACAATGGATTTTTCTGGTGGAGCGCAGCATGCAAAAAAATGGCCTCATCCTTTAAACCAAAGGTTCGTCTGCCGGGGCCTAGCAAGCTTGGACGGTGGCAGCGAGGTCCTCCAGTCGTAGGTTTGATTTGAGTTTCCTTCTCTAGATGGTTTACCTTACAGGGTTAGACGGGCACCATCTGCCTGGGTTAAAAATCAGAGTTTTCCTTCTCTAAGGATGGTTGCCAAAAGGCTAGAGAGCCCATCCTGCCCGCTTCAATAATATACAACCTAGCCATATAAAGGTAATTTAAAGCAGTGTTTTAAATTTGTGCATGAAATAAAATGTGGGTTCTTTGGACCATTTGAAAGTAAAAGTATTACTACCTCAGCCATCTTTTGAATTTCCCAGTGGTCTCAGAAGTCCAAATTTCCCTAGCTTCAATATTTGGATTCCAGCTTTCATCTGCCCCACCATATCCAAAAGGGAAGACGAGCTGTGATCTAGAACCTCCTGGAGGACCATGCTTTTCCTCTGCTAGTTGTGGACAACAGATATGAAGAAAGAGATTATGGAAACAAATCTGGAAATTAGTATATGACCTAACCCTAATTTTCAGTGAGTCACTTTGTGCTGTAAGATTCACACTATCATGTGATAATCACAACTATTAATACTGTAACATGACATTAATGTCATAATAGAAAGCTCAGTGTTGTTAAACTAAACTCAGCCGAATGTGACTTCAAGAGGGACTGGTTTAGTCAATGCAGATAGTGTGTCATATATATTCTCAGTGGCAAAGCTGCCTATCCTCATTAAAACCCTATTAGAACATTCTAAGAATTTACTGATAACAATGGAGTCATACAATCCTTATCTTGACAGAAGTCTAATATCTTTACTCTGCACAAGGCAAAATCCAACTGTAAACATAAAATATGTCAGCAGATAAGACCTCAGAGAAAGTTAATAAAAGCTTTACATACAAGCTAGGAATATCCCTTTAACTCTGTCACTAATGTGAGAAACCAGAACAGCTTAGCTGGAACATTCTCCTTTCAAACAGCAGGTTCAGATTACCACTTTAAACCAAAAATATCATAATTCTCTCTTTGAATAATTAGGACATTACACAGTTAAGATTAACTAATAGCAAAAAAATGTAATGCACTCATATAAACCAATAAAGACTAGAAAATGCCTTTCTTAAAATAAAAAAGAAGCCCCTATTGCATGATGAAATGTAGGTTGAAAAACTATGCCTTTAAATCTACCACAAAGCAACTTTTAAAAATTCATATGACAGGAAGAGAACAATTAGTTGAATGAAAAAGCAGTCAGTCAAGTGACACATATGGACAGTTTCACTCTGTCCTGCCAGTGACCTCTGATGCAGGGAAGGAAGAATTGTGAAAGGGAGCCTCGTTCTGATTGTTGCACCAGAGATGCTGTGTCCTGATCAACAGGAGAACAACCCTCTGTTGCTTGCATTGATTGTTGCATGATAAATCTGAATTTTTTGGGGGGGGGGGGGGTGCATTCAAGCCAGGACACATTATGTAGTTAAGTATACTTAACTAAATTGAATACATCTAACTGAGTAGCAGGTTTAGGATTTTAGCTCCCAAATTGAAATTTAGCTTGGCCCAATTCTTTTAATGGAGCACTCATATTAAATAGACGAGACCAAAAGTATTGATTCTTGCTTGGTTACTGAGGAAATAAAAGGAAACCAAACTGTAGCAAGTTTCTACAGGAGCAAGTCCAAGCATGATTAAAATGAAAGCTCCTTTCATGTTTTATATGTGCTTGTAATGTCGAACTGTCCAGACTCTGGAAATATAGAAATAAGCTATTTATCAAAACATTTGGTCCTTCAAAAAGTATTATTAGTAATAACTACCTCTAGGATGTAGCTCTTGATAAGTTATTTTCTTCTGAAAATATTATCAAAAGGCTTCTGGCAATGTAACCACTTGTCATCTAATGACCCAAGTCTACCACAACTCCACCAACAATACTGTGAAATGTTCCCACTTAATTTGTGAAATTTCGCTGTTGTTAAATGCCATCTATGAATTATGTGCAGTATATTCTCTGAATAAGGCTGATGCCAATTTCTAAGATTACAGTTGCTTTATAATGAGCAGCATTTCAGATCTTTGTCTGTACATGCCGTTTCATTGGTAAGAATATAAGACTGAATTCTTCCTCTCCACTGTTCTGGCACTTACTGCAGTTTTAACTAGTTGGGAAACTAATAGTATTCCTTGTTCAAACTATGAATCTCAAAAGCCCTGGAGAGATGGCAAGTTGTGCTTCATAGAATTCAGAAGCACTGAACCTATTCCTTACAGTCAATGCCTTTAGGGCATAAATGAAAATACAGAAATCGAATGTTGCTTCTAAGTAATCAATGGCTAGATTGTTAGTGTTGGGCTGGCTTGATCTATGTTGTTGCTTGAGGCAAACATTAATTTTGCTGCGTCCTTTGGAATTTATTGTGTACAGCTTCTTAATGGGAGCAGGAACAATGCCTTTTTTCTTTGAATATATCCCCTATTCCATACAGATTTTTAAAATTGTGTCAGAAGTGACTTGAGAATATATGCAGGTTGCTTCTGGTGTGAGTGAATTAGATGTCCGCAAGGACATTGGCCAGGAGATGCCTAGATGTGTTATCATTCTGTAGGAGGTTTCTCTCATGTCCCAGCATGGGAAGCTGGGGCTGACTGATGGAAGCTAACCGTGTCTCACGGATTCCAACCACCGACCTTCAAGTCTTCAGGTCAACAGCCGGCACAAGGGTTTAACCCATTGCGCCACCGCGGCTCCCTATTCCATACAGATGAATAGGGTTGATGAGCAAAGCCCAAGTTTCTGCCGTGGCCAAGAGTACGAGCATTTAAAGCTTATATTCAAAGCTTGTACACCAGTTGCCACCATGATGTCAGATCTGGTCATAGTGGACATGCCTTGATTGCATTCTGTTTAGACTACTAAATGGGGCTGTCCTTCCAGTGCTGGGAAGCCTGTTAGCTCAAAGAGCTGCAACCAGAGTGCTGACTGGGGTAGATTACAGGGATCTGACGATTCCCATTAAAACACTGACTCTCAGTTTGTTTCTGAGCGCAATTCAAAGTGCTGGTTATGACCTATAGAACCCTATACGGCTCCAGATTTTTTGGCAGATTGTATTGACTTATGCCTGCTTGGTCCCCGAGAACATCAAAGAAGGCCTTTCCCTCAGTCCCACTACTTTTAAAAGTATGGTCGGTGTTGATGTGACAGAAAGCCACGTTGGTGGCTGCCCCTTGATTCTGGAGCTCCCTTCCCTGTAGACCTTCCATTAGCAGGCATCTCCTCTTTTATTCCAAAAGGCATTTAATAAAGAGAGTTTTTAAAGAATGGGCTAAAGCACACTGGACTGTTTTAAACGGATCTGTTTTAAATAGATTTTTAATCTTTTTAAATTGCATTTTATCTTTTAGTTAGGAATTCAAAATTTTAAAAAAGACTGTGACTCATTTAATTCTATTTTAACGTGCACCTTTTGTATGTTTTAATGTTATTGCTCTTTCAAACTATAAACTGTGTTGATTCTCAATCTTGGGAGGAAGGTGGGATGGGGATGATGACAACAACAATCACCACTGCTTTCCTTTTGTTTAAGTTCCTCTTTTTTTCAGTGTTGCCTCTTCCTTTTCCTTCTGAAGCCGAGAAGTTTCGTAACAATACTCTAAATAAACCCAGTGTTACATTTCAGCTATGTGCTTGATATGGTTATCTGTTACATAGACAACATCAAGGATGCATTTGTATGTCAAATGCTGAAATAACAGTGGACTACACAAAGCTTGTAGCATTAAAGTCAAGCTCTTTTGCCAGAGAAGGATTAAGACAACTGGCACCCATTGGGAAAATCTGGAAATGGCAGATAATGAAATCACATTGAAGGCCCTCAAAGGAGTACAGTCCTCTGCTTGTGTAAGAAGTACACTGTTTTTGAACTGAAATACGTAGAACTATGCCAACATGGTGCGTATCTCCACCTCCAATTCTGCAAGATGGGGCAAGAGTAAAACATCTTGAGTACATTCCCACTTCTCAAGTTTTATTACTATTTGTGAAAGTGTAGCAATAAATTGCTGGCTACCACAATACTCATTAAATATGGGAGGAGAACCCAAATAATCAAAAATTGTTTGAGTATATTTGAGGATATCCAGAATGTTTATATAAGAATTGAATCAATGTATCTTCTCCCTGCCCATTCCTTATCAAGAAGCACGAGCTGCAAGTTTAAGGCCCATGTTTTGCCATTTAACTTGGACTTACTTCTAATTTGATTTAAAATAAAAAAGAGCCAAGAGAGAAGGAAATCAGGGATGGTTTAAAAAAATTCTTACCTAATTATATAAATACTTGGCATTAACACCCAATTTTGCAAAGAGGTTGAATGGGATTAACCTCTGAGAAGATTGGGGGAGGGCATGTGCTTAGCTAAAATAATATTTTGGTTCCAAAATTACAGATTCAACTGTAAAAATCCATCTAGGTTTATGAGCCTCAGAACTGAACTGAGTGGAAATTAGAGTGAGGGTGGAAATGTAAAGAGTAGAAGAAATTGAGAGTGCAACCGAGGGGAAAGTTTCACTTTATTATCTAGCACTGTGTGAGCAACAATAAACATGGGAAGTGAGTGAATACAAATGAGTTTGTTGCAGATCACTCCAAATCAGTGATTCTTAATGTCTTATCTACCATGGAACCACTTTAAATACCTTTTATTGCTGCAGACCACCAAGATATAACTCATGATTTAAGAGCTGACAGAAGGAGAAAGGGATTTTTTTTGCTTCTGTTAGTGATTGCATTTGTCCCATGGTGCTCCTGCTATACAGATTATCTCCAAAGGAATGCGACTGTCAACAGAAAAAAAGTTCCTAATACCTTTGTTGAATTTCTACTGAGTTAATTATAGAAACTCGAGATGTAATCCTTAAAGTATGCTCAGAATCTGAATACTATGTGCCAAAATATCAAATCCGAATGTCTGATTCAACTCTTATGAATGCCACAGTTTTCATCTTCATTTTAACAGAAACAGATGTTTGAACATTCTTCTTCACACACACATACATATAATTGGGATTAATGGTGTGTAGAGATTAATGAACACAAGATATATGTTTATATGCCTATATGCATCATTACGTATTATTTTTGAAACAGCTAAAAGTATACCAACTGTGACTATAAGCAAGCATTAAAATAAGTACAATCTGTGGGTGGGAAATAACCCAGTATCTGACTTAGTCATATTTACTGTCAAAAGGGGAAATTACTCAGCAAAGTATGAGAAGTGGTTGAAAATGAAACAAAAAGATTGTTCAGAGGCCTGGATCCCTTCTGGCAAAATAGGGGCTATTTATAACTACCATAAATACAGATATGAATGTCAAGTTCCTGATACTCAAAAAAGTTTTAGGTTCTTTTCTGTTTTAGAAAAAAGCATCTCTTGGGGCTAAAACAACAAAAAAAAATGGGCATTTCGCAGGTTTTTTGATCTGTAGGAGACTTGAGTTCCAGTCCTAAAGAACTCATGTGGTTTACAAGCCATAGCCTGCCCACTTCTGGTTTAGAGATTTGCAGCATGGCTCCTTGGTAATACTCCTGGTTGAATACTTGTTATCTCTTGAGAGAAGGATCAGAGAGCAGATGATCAGGAGGAAAGATCTCTCTTTGCTTGACAATTCAATGATCGACTGCTAAGACAGCTACTTTGAGTCTCCTTTGGGAGTGATAAAGCGGGATATCAATAAACAATAAGAAGAAAAATAATCAGAGCACAATACCTAGACTAAATACGATGCCCTACTATCACATAGTTTCCAGCTGAACTTGTTCAAGTAGGAAACTCTGTGTTTAAGCAAAATAAGTTGTATAAATATTGCATTGTAAGAAGCTCAAAGCCTTGCATATTGTGACATATTTCTAAAACCTATATATGAAAGTCACCTTTCCACTTGTTAACAATAACAAAAGGAACTATATTTCCTCTGATTTCATTAATGAATAGTAATTAATTGGGAGTTTAATTTCCTAGCATATCTAGTTAGAAAGATGAGGTAAAGAGTGGAGTCAAGGATCCTGGAGACTTGATGCCAATCAGACCAGACAGACAAATATTGTAGTACATGGCAATATTCCCTGTTCCTGAAAGGTTCTCATGACAAGGAGCAGGTAAACCTAGAGCAGTGACTCATAAAGAGAGGTAGCAAACAGCTGCTTCTGTGATTTGCGTAACTACTGTTTCCCTAGGTCAAGAGTGACTGAATTATCTACCAGATACAGAAATGACTGACCCCCAGGAGAAGCAGGTATTTATTTTAAGTGCAGCCACCTCCCTGGGTGGACATTCTGAATGCAAAGGAGTTTCTGAAATTTTGTTCCTCATGCTATGTTCAGTTTCCTAGAAATGTTTATGTATAACCCAGTCCCTGGTTTAATTATACTTTGGGGGAGATGGGTTGTCAGTATTATTTATTTTTAGTTACTGTCTTCATTTTGCCTTTCCTTGTGAAAAAATTCTGGATGATGTGTCACATATACTGTATAACCTATTGCAGTGTTTCCAAACCAGTGTGCCATGAGCGATCATCAGGTGTGCCGTGGGAAATTGGAACCTCCAGGAAGGGGGGGAGGGAGAGTCTAATGTGTTGAAGTATAAAAACCATAAGAAACCTACCTCGATAAAGGCACAAAATTACAAACACCCCCGCTCCCCACCCATTGTCTACTTGGCCTCTCCCTCTCCATGCATTGGGAAGGCCCGCTTCCCTTTCCCCAAGTAGATACCTCCTCTTGCCTCCTGGGGGTTCTATGTGGGAAGTTTGGCCCAGTTCTATCATTGGTGGGGTTCAGAATGCTCTTTGATTGTAGGAGAACTATAAATCCCAGCAACTACAACTCCCAAATGTCAAGGTCTATTTCCCCTGAACTCCATCTGCGTTCATATTTGGGCATATTGAGTATTCATGCCAAGTTTGGTCCTGATCCAACATTGTTTGAGTCCACAGTGCTCTCTGGATATAGGTGAACTACAACTCCAAAACTCAAGGTCAATGCCCACACATTATGGGAGTTCTGTGTGGGAAGTTTGTGTCTTTCTGCCATTCCTGCCAGGATGTCTATGTTGAGTTCATTGAAACAGGCCCAGGTTTCACACTGAGTGTATAAATACATTTTAAAAATATATTAACTATATGTATTACTGTGTTAGAGTGTCATTTTGTGTCATTTTGGTTGGTGGTGTGCCCCAGGATTTTGCAAATGTAAAAAGTGTGCCGCGGCTCAAAAAAGGTTGGGAAACACTGACCTATTGTTTTAGAAACGGAGGACAAAACTGTCAGTTTGGTCAATGGCATGCATCAACAAGTTAGTACAGGATCCTAAAAACACAGAAGAAATGCAGCGACAATACCAAACCAACCCAAACCAGGAATTTACATAAAGCACAATCAGTAAGTTCAGGAGCCTGTATACAGAACAAAGAAGCAACTGGTTAAATAATCTAGAAAATATTACAATGTTAGTTTTCAGAGGGCTTTTTGTTTCTCCTCCCTCCCCCATATCTAAGGGAACCTAAGCCCAGCAACAATGTCCCTGGAATTCCCCATCACATGTGCAAGTGGGAAATATGCAATACGGTACAGTATTACTCTTCTAACTCATTTCTGCTTTTGTTTTTTTTCCCTGATGTCCTGACTTCCAGTAAACAAAGCAACTTCTTTTCTCCTTAGGTGGAGCTGGAGAAAGTACACTGAAAAAGTAATAAAATGTTGCAGTAACTCATCTTCCTTAAGAATTAAAATCTGAAGTCAAGATAACAATATGTGAGCAGGAAGAAGTCAATACGCTGGTAAATAACTGATGGGCTCATAGGTGTAAGTTGGTGCATGCTAGGAAAAGTTATTCACTCTCATGTTGGCAGTGCAAAATTATTTAGAGAAACTGACCGTGGCAGCTTTTAAAAGAACTATAGAAGTAACCTAAAATTGCTGCATACCTGGCCTTAAACAGATTATGATAGAACTACCACCTTCCATCACCTTTTATAACTCCTTGAACAAGTTACAACATAGCAAAGGTTACAAATAAGAACACAAAAAGCATTACCGGTATCAATATTAAACTATCAACAGAAGTGAACCTATGTAAAACAGTAATTTAAAAGAAATATTAAAACAGTGTAAAGCCATTTTCTTGAGAAACCATCCTCTCAAAAGCCTGCTGGTGTTTAAAATGCTTCTTTAGCCTATGAAAAAACCAGGACTGAGCAAGCAAGTTAGTCTCCCTACAAAAGGAGGTCCAGAGTCTCTGAATATCCGGGGATAAACATGCGCCATGATTTCATCAACTCTGCCTATGGAGAAGAGCCTGTTGAGAAGATCTCAAAACATGGGCAAGTTCAAATGTGAAAATATATAATCTTTCAGATAGCATTCATCCAAATCATAGCAAGCCCTTCAAACTGCAACACTTCTGCAAACTGTACACTTCTGCAGAGAGTTGGTAGGAATTAACCCAGCATCATCTAAAGGGCAACATGCTCCACATTCCTGAACTCATGAAAAGCATGAAGGTGGCCTTGCCACATCTTTAGTACAGTGTTCCCTTGCTACTTTGCAGTTTGCTTATTGCGGACTTGCTGTTTCGCGGATTTCAAATATTAATTAAAAATATATATCATGGTATTTTGCTGTTTTGTGCGGTTTTCCCGCCACCACTCTCTAAGGTGCTTTCCCTCCTCAGTCTTCCCTCCAGCCTTGAAGGGCCTTTCCTTCATTTCTTTAACTTTATTTTAAGTTTATAAAGACTTGAAATAGTGTATAACTACTATAATAATGTATAAATATTAAAATAAATAGTGCATCCCTACATCACGATTTTTCACTTATTGCGGGAGGTCCTGGAATGTAACCCCATCAATAAGTAAGGGAATACTGTATACACAAAAGACAATGGATTCCCAAAATCACAAAAACATACATCCGCTACATCTTTAGTATGACATAGCATGAACATTCTCCCCTGATCTGTTCACTATTTATTTATTTACGATATTTCTATCTTGCCTTTCTCGAACGCAAAGGTGACTCAAGGTGGCTTACAACCAGGCAGCAATTCGATGTCTAACAATATACAATTAACAAAATTAAAAATACATTCAATAAAACCTTTAAAAACATAAAACCAATGCCTGCCTTGTTAGTCTCATTGTCCATAAATCATCGTCTGAGTTGTTCCAATGTTCACTTTCATCTAATACCCTGTTTTACAGTTGCATTAGATTCCGAAGGCTTGATCAAATCGCCACATTTTCACTTTTTTCTAGAAGGTCAAGAGCTAGGGAGCTGATCTAATATCCTTGGGGATGGCATTCCACAACCGAGGGACCACCACTGAGAAGGCCCTGTCTTTCATCCCAAGCAGTCGCATCTGCAAAGAAGGCAAGACCAAGAGCAGGGCCTCCCCGGACAATCTTAAACTCTTAGATGGTTCATAGAGAGAGATACATTCGGATAGATAAGCTGGGCCGGAACTGTTTAGAGCTTTATAGACTAAAGCCAGCACTTTGGATTATGCCCGGTAGCAAACTAGCAGCCAGTGGAGTTGGTGTAAAGGAGGGGTTTTATGTTCCCTGAACGCCGCTCTGGTGAGCAATCTGGCTGCTGTCCGTTGGACCATTTGAAGCTTCCAAACAGTCTTCAAAGGCAACCCCACGTAGAGCACGTTGCTGTAGTCTATACAGGATGTAACCAGAGCATAGACTACCAGAGCCAAGCCAGGTTTCCCAAGGTACAAGTGCAGCTGGCACACACCCACTATTTCATCATATACCCTTTAAATCAGTTTCACAACAAAACTTGCATAATTGCATACTTGCCACATGGTTCCTTGCAGATTCCCTTGAAGAATTTGCAAGAAATCATGGCCATTAGAAGAAAAGGTTAAGCCTTGTTTTTGGAAAATATTTTCATGGTTTCATAATCTTCATATGGTTTCATGATGTATAATCAGAAGGATTATAGCAATGTCTGGACAAGAAAATCTCACATTGCTTCAAGACTCACCTCCAGTGCGTGAACTATAAGCCTAATAATGCCTACATGCAATCAGCTAGGAATGTGCTCTAATGTTCTGAGATGAGCTCTCAGTCAGCTAATCACTATTTAACAGTGTCCAGTGATACAGAAACCCATGACGAAGGCATTACTACTGAAGAATTTACACTTACCAGCATTCAAAGAGACAAGCAGACACCCACCCCTCGGTTTCCTGTATTTCACTATATTGATATAAAACTGATGTGTATGCATGTGATTGAGAACGTTCCACACACACACATCTAACAATTCCTAGGGGAGTAGGGCTCCTCTCGTGTCTACTTATTTCAGGTCCAGATCTGTTTCAGAAGATGGAACCAAATTGTGGATCAATACATCAAAATGTGCCTCTTGGAGCAAGAAATGCAGGTTCCTGACCTGAAAAAAAAATCAATTTGTAACTTTGGCTACAACTCTCTATTTTCTGGGGAACTGTCCCAAGAGACAGTGGAGTGACTAAGGATTTGTTGAGTCAGACTTGCAGCTAATACAAATTCCCTTTAATTGGTTTCAGTAGGAGTTAAGTGTAAGAAAAGAAAGGAACAAAAAGTGCAGTTTACTGGGAGAGCAGTTAAAATGGCTTAATCTTACTTCTGCCTTCCTGGGCTCATGCTGGCAAAGATTTGGTGTTATTTGATATTCCAACATCTACACTGCCATATAATCCAGTTTCAGAATGTAGATTAACTACTTTGAACTGGTATATGAGTGTACACTGCCATATAATCCAGTTCAATGCAGTTTATCTGTGGGGACCTGAGAGAAGCCTCCCACAAAGATTATAAAACATCAAACATCTGGGAGTCTCCTGGGCAATGTCCTTGCAGACTGCCAATTCTCTCACACCGGAAGTGACGTGCAGTTTCTCAAGTAACTCCTGACAGGAAAAAATAATCTGCATTCAGAAACTGCTTTATATGTCAGTGTAGATGAGGCCTTGGTTAAAATTTTCTTTCTCATATCATCCTTCAGTATGAACTGTTCTCTATACCAGTGTTTCCCAACCTTTTTTGAGCCGCGGCACATTTTTTACATTGACAAAATCCTGGGGCACACCACCAACCAAAATGACACAAAATGACACTCTAACACAGTAATACATATAGCTAATATGTTTTAAAATGTATTTATACACTCAGTGTGAAACCTGGGCCTGTTTCGATGCACACAACATAGATATCCTGGCAGGAATGTCAGAGAGACAAACACTCAACAGCTGGGAGTTATAGTTCACCTGCAATCAAAGAGCATTCTGAACTCCACCAATGATGGAATGGAATCAAACTTTCCACACAGAACTACCATAACCAAGAGAAAATACTATAAGAGTTTGGTGCGCATTGACCTTGAGTTTTGGAGTTGTAGTTCACCTATATCCAGCGAGCACTGTGGAGGGGAGGGAGGAAGGTGTGGGGCGAGTCTGCGCAGTAGCGCTCGCACGGGTCACGTCTTCCTCCCTTCCCCCTCCCGCAGAAGCAGCAGCGTGAGCAAAGCGAGGCAAAGCAAGCAGAGCGAGGCTGGGAAGAAGGGAGCCTGAGTGGAGAAGAAAAAGTGTTTGGCAGGAGGGGGAAGAAAGGGTATTGGAGGTTCCAATTTCCCACAGCACACCTGATGATCGCTCACGGCACACTAGTGTGCCACGGCACAGTGGTTGGGAAACACTGCTCTATACCATATAGACCCTCTTCCAGCATCCATAGAATGAAACCACTCTATTTCCATTGTGCTCTTTAGTAAAGCACTAACTTTTTTTTCCACTGGACTGTGCCTGGTTAGGATTTTATAGTAGACTACATCCAGTACTATGAAGCCTTGCTCAAAATGAAGACAGCAGAGCTCTCGATGTCATTCTAGCAAACCTAAAAGTGCATTAGTACCTCCAAGCATCAAAGTCACATTGCTACCACTCTAAAATTTAGTTACACTTCTAGACATGCTGTGCCATCAGGTAGTTTAACTACTTCTCGGTTTCCATCCCAGTTCCTGATCTTTAATAACTTCATAATCTCTGTTCTGACCTAATTGCCTCTCTCTCTCTCTTTAGCTGCTGCTTCTGACAGAGCTGTGACTACAATGATGACCCTGTAAATTGCTTTCAGCGATAAAGCCAAGGTTCCTGAATTAGAAACATGGGCTTCCACATCTTTGTTGCAAACCTGAAACTGATTGCTAAACTGTGTTTTCCCCTATCAGGGCATTCCAGGGGAAGTATATATCTCAAGTTAAGTAGAAAGGCCAGAAGCCTGCAACCCACCTGAGGGAAAACCCAGCAAATCGTAGTATGAGAGTTCAGTTTATGATCTGCAAAGAGCTGGGGGCCTTGTTCTTTCAACGTTTACATAATCAAAAAACATTTCCAAGTACAGTTTATGCCACACACTGTGAAGGAGATCAGTCAGCTCAACAGCACTGGAGACCCCGGTGGTGCAGTGGGTTAAACCTTTGTGCTGGCAGGACTGAAGACTGGCAGGTCGGAGGTTCGAATCCAGGGAGAGCATGGATGAGCTCCCTCTGTCAGCTCCAGCTCCCCATGCAAGAACATGAGAGAAGCCTCCCATAAGAATGGTAAAAACATCAAAAACATCCTGCCGTCCCCTGGGCTATGTCCTTGCAGACGGCCAATTCTCTTACACCAGAAGTGACTTGCAGTTTATCAAGTAACTCCTGAACAAAAAGAAAAAAAGCAAGTTCAACAGCAATGTTAACTAACAAATCAACCCACCCACCCAGAATAGTAAAACTGATTATTCTGGCAATGGGGATATAACTAACAATATCTTAAAAGTGAAAAGTAAAAGTTATACTAAAACTGCAATTATTAAAGAGATGTAATAATTAAAATTATGTAACTACTGTGTAGTAATTAAAAACTGACCGCCTGATTTCAATCAAGGGTGAGAAAATGCAAAAACATGTTTACTCACAACTAAGTTTACATACCTTACTGCCAAATACATGTAGGTAGAGTTGTAGACTTTGAAAATGAATCCTGTATATACTCCAACATTTCACAAATAACATCTGGGATACTACAGGATACAGTCAAGATGGCAAACGTTATTAATGAGAAAGTACAACTAAATATATCTCTGGTTGTACTGATCCATTTAGTCAAGCAGGGTTTGACAAATCCAAGGCTGGAGTTAAAATTTCTGGAAGGAACGTTAACAACCTTAGGTATGCAGATGATCCCACTTGGATGGCCGAAAGTGAGGAGCTGAGGAGCCTTCTAATCAAGGTGAAAGAAGAAAGTGAAAAAGCTGGGTTGCAGTTAAACATTAAAAAACCCAAGATTATGGCAACTGGGCTGATTGATAACTGGCAAATAGAGGGAGAAAGCATGGAGGCAGTGACAGACTTTGTATTTCTAGGTGCAAAGATTACTGCAGACGCAGATTGCAGCCAGGAAATCAGAAGACGTTTACTTCTTGGGAGGAGAGCAATGCCCAATCTCGATAAAATAGTGAAGAGTAGAGACATCACACTGGCAACGAAGATCTGCATAGTCAAAGCAAAGATATTCCCCATAGTCACCTATGGATGTGAGAGCTGGACTATAGGGAAGGCTGAGTGAAGGAAGATAGATGCCTTTGAACTGTGGTGTTGGAGGAAAATTCTGAGAGTGCCTTGAAGATCCAACCAGTCCATACTTTAGGAAATAAAGCCCAACTGCGCATTGGAGGGAAGGATAGTAGAGGCAAAGATGAAGTACTTTGGCCACATAATGAGAAGACAAGAAAGCTTAGAGAAGGCAATGATGCTGGGGAAAATAGAAGCAAAAAGGAAGAGGGGTCGACCAAGGGCAAGATAGATGGATGGTATCCTTGAAGTGACTGGCTTGACTCTGAAGGAGCTGGGAGTGGTGAGAGCTGACAGGGAGCTCTGGCATGGGCTGGTCCATGAGGTCACGAAGAGTCGTATGCAATTGAACGAATAAACAACAACACAACCTAGCACAGGTTGTGGCAGATTCCTTTTGCTTGAGTCTATAGAAATGGAGGTTCGGTGTAGAATTAATGCAGTTTGAGACCACTTTAACTGTTGGAATCCTGGGAGCTGTAGTTTGGTGAGGCACCAGCACTCTGGGCGAGAAGGCTAAAGACTACAGCTCCCATAATGTCATAGCATTGGGTCATGGCAGTTAAAGTGATGTCATGGTGCATTAATTCTATAGTACGGATGTACCTTGAAGTAAGCTAAAGACGAAGGGGGAAACTGGGAGAACAGAGGATTAATGGAGACTGTTCTTGGCAAATTAGGAATGTTGGAAGGTGTGTGTGTGTGTTGGTCCTCACAAAATCAGGGTGAAGACTGAGGACAGTGTTTTACAAATTCATAGTGCATCTCATGGCTGAATGTTTTAAAATAACATTAAAAAAGGAAATCTAAATAAATGTATTACAGTCAGCTCTTGATCTTTCTGTTGTGAGGGGGAAACACCGTATCATTTGGCTGTGGTATAGAAGAGGCTTCTCCATTGCAATGCCCAGCATGTGGAATCATCTCCCAGGTGAGGTAAAGATCAAACGTGACGCGTTTCCTTTGTCAACTGAAAACTCATTTGCTCACACATGCTTTCCTAATCGTTCACTCTTGGTAATTTTGATGAAATATTTAAATTTTTATCCTAGCTTTAACAATGATTTTCTTCTTATTGGACAAAGTTTTGAAAGTTTTAAAAAATGAAATCAATATGGCATGTTATTAAATGAATAGTGTTCTATGAGCTAATGATATGCTAAGACACAAGGAAAAGAAATGTTTTACATACCTAGAGGAACAGAAACATATGTTGGCTTTGCCCTTGTATCGTGCTGTTTCTACAGAGATTCATAGTTGAAAATGGCAAATTCTAATTTCACAAACTCTAGACTAGAGAGCAAAATACAATAGTGTGCTTTCTGCTTTACATATGTTTGCTATACTTTGGCAAGGCTGGTTTCAGCAGTGGTTGTTAGAGCTGGAAAACTTTATTTTTGGTGTACAAATTCCAAATGCCTCATTCAGCATGTAGTGCAAAAAAAAAAGTAATTTTGCAAGACTTTGGTTCAGTTAGGCAGTTGACTTTGGTACTAGATTAAAAGGGAATCAAAATAAGCTTGATGGTTTGGTGTTGAAGACACTCTAAACTGTGGCTCTCAACCTCCCTAATGCCGCGACCCCTTAATACAGTTCCTCATGTTGTGGTGACCTCTATAAAATTATTTCCATTGCTACTTCATAACTGTAATTTTGCTACGGTTATGAATCGTCATGTAAATATCTGATATGCAGGATGTATTTTCATTCACTGGACCAAATTTGACACAAATGCCCAATATGCCCAAATTTGAATACTGGTAGGGTTTGGGGGGGGGGGGTTGATTTTGTTATTTGGGAGTTGTAGTTGCTGGGATTTATAGTTCTGCACTCCACCAACAATGGAATTGGACCAAACTTGGCACACAGAACTCCCATGACCAACAGAAAATACTTGAAGGGTTTGGTGGGCTGTAACCTTGAGTTGTAGTTCACCTACATCCAGAGAGCATTGTGGACTCAAACAATAGTGAATCTGGACCAAACTTGGCACGAATATTCAATATGCCCAAATTTGAACACTGGTGGGGTTTCGGGAAAGTAGACCTTGACATTTAGGAGTTGTAGTTTCT